>WOFM01000107.1:28260-312385 GCA_011428145.1 Ericerus pela | reverse complement strand
ATTTGCTCAATTCTATTATTCTTGTGTTGTAAATGAAATTTATTATATTTTATAAAAAGATTTTCGTTGAAAATTAATTGAAGTCTTAATCTCTCAACAAAGTTAAGGTCCACTATAGTGAAGTGGATACCTAGTACATTCAAGTTTAATTTATAAAGTCTATTTTATTTTATTATAAATATTTATTTGTGGTTTTCCTCAAATAAATATTTCGTAAAGTGTCAACGTCAAAAATAGGAAACAAATTGTGAACCAACACCTGTTTCTGGCGTTACAAAATCCAAATCAAAAAATAAAATTGATCCAAAATTAGCTCCAAGAGCAGAAAAAAGCATAATGATGGGATACACAAATACGGGATATTGTTTAAGGGATCCATTTGAAACTAAATCGTATATTGCATGTGACGTAAGGGTAGATGAGTCTCAAAATATTAAATCATTGGAGACATCCAACAGAAAATTAATAATTCAGCCAGCAAATTATGAACAAGATCTGGGAATAATAAATCCAATAATTATGAATATCAATATTAATTATTATAAATCATACATAGAAGATTGCGTCCCAAAAAATTTTAACGAAATTAATAATAATCCTTTTAGAACAGAGTGGGTAAATGCAATTAATGACGAATTCAATTTATTAAATGATATGAATGTTTGGGAGATTGTGGATTATGACTGTCAAAAATTAATAGACACTGGATGGATATTCACAATAAAATACGATGAGTTCGGCAACCCCGAACCCAAAGCCAGATTAGTAGCGAGGGGATTCAAAGACCGAACTGAATACAATATTACTAAAACACATGGTCCTGTTGCATCAATAAGTACTATTAGATGGTTGCTCTCTATAGTTAATAAACAAAAATTAATTCTCGTACAATATGACGTCAAAATGGCATATTTGAACTCTCCCATTATAAAACCTATTTATGTAAAAAAAACCAGAAGGGATAAATATTAATTCAAATCAAGTCCTCGAATTAAAGAAATCGATATACGGACTTAAAACATCAAGGAAATCTTGGTACGATCTATTGGACTACAAAATAAAGGAAATGGGCTTCTTAAGAACTAAAGCTGATAGATGCTTGTACCAAATGAATACAAAAAATGAAAATACATATTTTTTAAGCTATGTGGATGATATTTTAATAGCCTCAAATTCACAAATGGCAATAACAAAAATAAATGAACAATTAGAAAAATCTTTTACTATAACAATCATCAACAATCCAAAATTTTTTGTGGGATTAGAAATAGAAAGAAATATTGAAAATAAGACGATAATATTATCCCAAAATAAACGCATAGAAAAAATGATAAAAAAGTTTGGTATTTCAGAAATAAAAAAGACAAATACTCCAATGGAAACTGCCCTAAAAATTGAAAAAGTTGAAAATGGTAAGGATGACACAGAATATAGATCAATGATTGGAGGATTATTATACTTAGCCAGATTAACTAGACCTGACATATTATTTCCGGTAAACTTTTTCTCACATTTCCAAAATAATTCAAATGATACGCTAAAAAATTACGTAAGGAGAATATTCAGGTACATTAGCTCCACAAAAAATTATAATATAACATATAGATCGGAGGGAGATGGAATACAAGCATATATTGACGCTTCGTATGCCCCTCAAGTAGATGATAATAATATTGACCCAAATAATTTACAAAAGGGTAAATCAATTATTGGTTTTATGGTTTTTGCAAATGGAGATTTGATAGAATGGAATTGTTCAAAGCAGACAATCCATGCTTCATCGAGCACCGCTGCAGAAATCATAGCAGTCTTTGATACCCTAGATATAATAAAAGTCATACAACATATGAATTTTGAAATTTTTGGAGAAAAAATAACTGTGGACATAATGGAAGATAACATATCAACTCAAAAAATTTGCTCAGGTGGAAGCCAAAAGAAATCGAGAGCCCTAATGATAAAATGCTATTCAATTTTGGAGGCAATGGAAGAAAAAATAATTCACTTTAGATCTGTCAATTCCGAAAATCAGCTTGCAGATTTACTTACGAAATCTTTAGACAGAATAAAATTCGAAAATTTAATAGTCAAAATTCTCAAAAATACGAATTTGTACACATAATATTATATACATTTATTTAAGAAAAATGCCCGTCCAAAAAGTCAAGTCGTACCAAGTCAAATATTTAAGTCCAAACTTGAAACATATTGTACAAGAAAAATACTCTTACATTGTTCATAAATAATATTCAAAAGAAAAATACACTCGAAAATACTTGTCAAAAATAGATACTCGATTTTGCTGCAAACCCAACAATGAAAACAGAATTAAAATCGAGCAAGTATAAACCCTATAAACGCTAATAATAGAAATAGCATGCAACTTTATACAAGCGTGAGAAAAATACATGAAAAATTCCCACAGAGAGTATGAAAGGAAAATCTTAACAATATACAAGAGATAAAAACTCATTACATGACCTCAATAAAGATAAACCTAATAGCCTGCCTTATCCAAAAATAAACATGTTAAACGCCACCTCAAACACAAAGAAAAACGTAAAAGATAAAGTTAGCGGACATCATATATCATCATTTCATACTATTGCATGCCAACGTATTAGATAAGATTGTAAAACGTAACGTTTTCTATGCACGATTGTATATTGTAAAAACCTTTTGTTAATTCTATTTCTTTTCAATTTAATTTTTTTTCCTTTCTTTTTCTCCTTTCATACTATACACTCGTAAATGTTCGAGAATTTATTCGAACACACGCCACAATGAATCATTTATTAGTCATTTATATACACGAAATATTTTTTGCATGTTACCAATTATTATCTTTATTTTTTAATCACAATTTTTTTTACAGTTTACCATTTACCATTTTTATATACAGATATATTATACATATGCATGTGATTTAATTGTTTATTATATTCGTTTAATTATTTTCGAAGCACAGCAACCAAAAATTATTTTCGAAACTTAAAGTTACCATATTCTTTTTGAAACATCATGTTATTACAATACTTATTTTTTTATTATTCTTTTTATGTGAATTAATATATTAAATTTCAGCAATCATACGATGAAGAGGATAAATATATACGGTCAAGGTTCAACCCCACAGACTCCCTAGTGTACGTAATACTTCACCCGATGAGAAATACCCTATAATAGGCCCATCGCCCGATGCTCTCCGAAACCCCTACTCCACATTACATTGAGAAAATTGTAATATTTTACCTGTTGGCCGACAGGGAAATAAAAGTATTGTTGCCGCAAAACTTCGTTTATTACAAGTTGACTCTGACATTACAAACGTGGCACATCTCCAGACGAATGATAACAACCAATTCCATATCCGGCAAACTAATTATGAACAGCGGAAACCAAACTCCAGTAGATGTTTTTCAGGTTGACGACTGCATCTAATAGGATTATTCGCCAGCGAGGGTTCTGATTGCAATAATTAACAGCGAAAAAAGAAAAACGTTTTCCCTCTCATTTTGCGAGAGGAGAAACAAGTAACTTAATTCATGGTCTTTGACGGACTGATTCGTCTTCTAAAAATCGAGAATGAAGACGAATTGAGAAAGAAAAGGAACAGACTTTGGGGAATACCTAATTGGAATCAGGCTGTTATCATTCTTGTGTAGTTACATTATTATATTGTATTAAATAGGTAAGAATGTGGAACGGCAAATATAGAAAAAAAGTAGATGCCGTTTTATCTGAAAGAGCGGATAGCAGCAAATTTAAAGATATGGAAAAAGAGACGGCGAATTTACGATAAGTATATGAGTGAATGGGAATGGCTGAATGCAGGTTATGTATCGGGGAAAAAACGTGAGGAAAGAATATAATAGAGAGCTAAAAGAAATACGAAAAATACGAATTCTATCTTTCCCCAGTTTGGATGCCTCAACGGACTGATCAAAATTTTGCGTTGTTACCTGACTAACAGGTTCTACTTGACGACGTGCCTCAGATCTTTGATTTTTGATCAAGATATTTTGACATATTTTCAAGTAGTCCTCAGTCACGATAGCAGCTAAATTAATATCATATGCCATGACATTTTCAATGGCCTTTTTAAATTCAGCCATTAATTTAGCTTTTTGCGACACACCCTCCATTTCGTAATCCGTTCTGGCATAAGTAGGCGCCATTTTATTTAAGTTCGAACTTACGGAATGTTGAGTGTTAGACAAACTGAATAATGGTTGAGCGGTCGAACTAATCGTATTTTGGTAACTCTGTTAACTAGAAATTGGTAACAAACGTAACGGCACAGTAAGCCCTGGAGGAGGGGGTACATTTTCATTCGCCATCTGATTTGGCGTTATCTGAAATTATATACGTGAACACACACGAAAAATTAGGTTTTTACAGCCACGGCCAACGATCATTTATTATACTTCAATGGAATGACAAAAGTCACATAATATAATGAGACAAACTCATCATACGACACACGTATGCAAATATATTGCCTTCTTTTAACATGCATACCATCGAATAAATTTCATAAGGTGCCTACTCCCACAGATATGTAGGTCTAGGACGCTTTATGCCTGGCCAGGACTTTACACCATGGTATATCATTGCACTGAAGGACTTGATTACACACAGATGAGCACTAACTCATACCCAAATATGTCCTTAGGATTCAGGATTTGCTCGTAAAAACGAGAATTCATTCAAAAATGATCGAAAAGAATGAATATTTTAAAGTTACAATACACAATTTTTAACACAGAATATACTTCTCCCCATTAATTAAGTACTTCAGTACCTAGCCTCCATTATTACACTTTCGAAAAATTTATTCATTAGCTCCCTCCGAACTGGGATTTTCGTATTTAAAGTACACACTTAAATTACGAATTAATTACTTTTACATAAATGGTATAACGATAGATATCTTATTATTTGCAAAGTTTCATCATCCATATTCATTTTATTTTATTAAAATTCAAAATCAGAATAAAAGACGTACTTTTAGAAATTTTTGTAACAAATACTCACATTTTCAATTTTGAAATGAACGTTGATCAAAATTACTACGCAGAACTGACTGCTTGTATTAGTGGTAGTAAGTCAGTTGATTTTTCCAGCCAATCAGGGTTCAGCAGGGTTCATCGGTGAATTCATCAGAATTAACACTGCTGGACACACCAACACAAACACAATAAATTACGTAATTACTACCCTTGACACTAAGTCTGAAATCTTTTGGACTAACCATATTTCAAGATTTCTTTATTACGGGTAATTATTCTGACCGCACAGGTATAATTTTAATACAGAATAATAATTATTGGAAACACATTCCTCTAATTATAATTAAGTAATTCAGTGTCTGTCACCCTTAATGCTAAGCTCCCGATAATGACGTCTTTTGTATACGTGCAACAAATGCGTATTTAAATCACAAAGAGAAAATTTCACCAGGACACACATGGAATATTGTACCATTTTGAACATGAAAGATGGCTTCTTTCTACACCTCTCTTCTGCTCCTGCCATCTTTTATGTGCGTGCACTTAGCGTAATTTAATTTATTCAACCACCACGTGTTTGGCATATTTGCCTAAACTTATTACGTAGTTATTTTTGACTGACAACTGACATACATCCCAGACACACTGAAGGACGTTTTTAGGTAATTCGTAGACACACTTTATTTTCTAAAATTGTCACTAAGACCACAATTAATTATTTATCACTTAGAAATACAATGATTGTTACTTACCCTTATGGTCCTTGTCTTGTATCGGGACATAAACTTTACCAACGCCAGACTATTACTGGATTCTTATCCGCAATACTTACAATACATTATATCACTATTTTATTGCATGAGAATCTAAATTATTATTATTAATTAACCTTGCTCTGCTACCATATTGGAGGATTCAATAAAACAGTAATTAATCACAGAGAAGAATATATTTTGTATGTTCACCATACAAGATACAGAACAGAAGTGAACTCATCTTAACGTGAGTTCCTGACACACAGAGTTTACATGATTACGTGAGGTCACACAGAAATATTATAGTACGTATTATTAACTGTAGAGTGTACCAAGGTGGGGACGAGATAGGACCATCATATATAGCTGGAATTCTAACACAAAAGGAATAAACGCCCGGACCGCCTGAACAAAATTGAATCCCTTTTTTCACGAATCCTGCCCACTCTTGCTTAAAGTTAAAAGGCAAAAAACAAAGTATTAAAAAACGAAAATGTATCAAACGAAAAGTGTCTATCATGTCATGATTTGGTTTCATGAAAAACTATTTTTCAAACTACAAGTTTACCTAATTCCGAAGAATATTTTGTGCCGTTTTTGTTCATTTTCGTAAAATATTTACTTTCGTTTCGTTCTTAGAATAAGATTTATCGAACATGGGAACTGCTCGATATGACAGAGCTATCACTGTATTTTCGCCGGATGGACATCTTCTGCAAGTTGAATACGCTCAGGAGGCTGTGAGAAAAGGATCTACCGCTGTAAGTATTTCATACTTATTGCTTCCATTCCATGTTTTGGCCCATTAACTGTATATATTTATGTTTCTTAAGCTTGTTCCTCTGAATTTTCTCTTGTTTTTTTCAAAACTGAAAATGGAAATATACCTTGTTCTCCACAACTTTGAACCTGGGCAAGGATCTTCTCATGAAGCTATGTCTTGTTTATTATGACAGTAATTCGATGTATTAGAAATAATTTGACCTATGTCACATTGTAGCTAAGTATTTTGTAATTTTCTTCAATTTCTTATTTTACATATTTCGATGTTTGTTTAGGTTGGTGTTCGAGGCAAAGATGTTGTGGTTCTCGGTGTAGAAAAAAAATCTGTTGCTAAACTCCAAGAAGAGAGAACGGTTCGTAAGATTTGTCTTTTAGATGATCATGTTGTGATGGCATTCGCTGGTATGTTCGTAAAAAATTAGTTTCTTGTTAGTCTTAATATCGTTTTGAAGAAGATACTAATTTAGTATCTCAAATCAGGACTAACTGCGGATGCCCGTATTTTAATTAATCGGGCGCAAGTTGAATGTCAGTCTCATAAATTAACTGTTGAAGATCCTGTGACAATCGAATATATTACTCGATACATAGCTGGTAAATTATGTTTTTCTCAATTCTATCCCTTGCGTGACTTCGACTCTTTTGTGATGAACCATTTTAGTTATCCTCTGTATATTTTTTTAGGTTTGAAACAAAAGTATACTCAAAGTAATGGAAGACGTCCTTTCGGTATATCTTGTTTAATCGCTGGTTTTGATTGTTACGACGGTAAACCTCACTTGTATCAGACTGAACCTTCAGGCATTTATTACGAGTGGAAAGTAGGTTGATGATGGAATATTATTTTGAACGAGCGTCTGATGGATTCATTGATCGAATATATATTTAATTTTTCAGGCTAATGCCACTGGTCGAAGTGCCAAGACTGTTCGAGAATTTTTGGAAAAGAATTATTCAGAAGATGAAGTTTCCACTGAAAAAGGAACTGTTAAATTAGCTATAAAAGCATTATTAGAAGTTGTTCAGTCCGGACAAAAAAATTTAGAAATATCTGTCATGAGAAGATCGCAACCGATGGAGGTATGTCATCTTTTTGTTTATCTTGTTTCTACTCGTGATTGGACAATACATCGTAATTTTTTCCCTCAGATGTTAGAAGCTGATGTCGTTGAAAATTACGTGAATGAAATAGAAAAAGAAAAAGAGGAAGAATCAGAAAAAAAGAAGCAAAAGTGAAACAATTTATCGGTTTACTCCGTGAAATAGATTATCAGTTCAGATGTCTTATGGCTCGATTCTATCGTTGTTTCCTGTTTTTTTTCTCTACTTTCTATTTCTTGGGTGAATCGTATATTATCTTCTTTTGTAACCAATATTTTAAATTAAATAAATCATATAATATTTTGTTAGGTCCGTCAGATTTCGTTCTTTTCTGAAAGTACTTGAATTTTGACGAGGTTTCTGAATGAAAATCATGAATATCGAAAATCATATTTACTTCGATAAAGAAAAAAAGTTTATTAGAAATTTTAATTAAAACAATACAATAAGAAATGACAAAAAAAAGTCTTATGTTAAAACCCCAAAACTTTGTGGTAAACAACTACAAAAATAGAAAAAAAAATTAAAACAGTTTCAAAAACTGTTGACAAATCGACATGCGTTTGTTAACTTATGAGAAAAAATTAACATAAATATGTGATGAACTTAGCCTTACAAGCCGAAAAGAAGAATTTCAGATCCATTTGGATCAAAATATTTTACAGCACTTCCTTTCATACTAATTGGACGCGGCATCATAACCTGGAATAAAAAATAAAAAATTAGGTAGTGCTTTGGTTTCAACAGAAATACCTTATTCTACCTTATTCTAGCAGTCTTCGAATTATTTTGAAAGAATTTGCTCTCATCGGTATCTTTCGGTGCTACAAAATGAAGTTTCGAGAAAAGGAAATCGAGCCTTTCACACGTGAGTCAGAATTTTTTACGAGGATGGTATTTAATTTAGAAAAACATCCATATTTTACCTTGTCAACGAAATGAATCAATCCATCCTTGGTGAGATGATCACAGGATTCCGTTACAGTCTCTCCGAAAATAACATTGGCTCTGTTCTTTCTTCGCACGTTCATAGAGAAACCATTTGCCGTACTCACTTCTTCAGAAAATGGCCACGTTGACATACCAACACCATCGCAGCAAACAACATCTGAATAGACAAACCATGGTGAATAACTGGGCTTTGGAAATGATGAAAATCGAATATTTAGATCGGCTTTTTACCAGTAACGATGTGTCTTCGCAGTAATTCATCTGCTACAGTTTTGTCTTCCAATGTTTTCCATTCTTCCTCAGTTAAATTAGCGAACGCATTCTCTGTAGGAGCTAACAAAGTGATCGGACCAAGAGAACCATTCTTAAGTTCATCGTATAACGTTGTATTCTGGAATAGAGAATCCAATCGATAGAAAAACTCCATAACTTTTCTTTGCCGTTAAAAAAAAAAAAATTCTTTAGTTCTTACCACCAAAAGTTGTTTTAATTTACTCAAAGATGCATCATTGTTAATTTTTTCGAAGACCGTCTCCGTAGTTGGTGACAAAATTTTGTCTATTTCATGAACCATCGTATCACAAGTTTTCTCATCTTCTTCGATAATTGAAGCACATTGAACCATCAGTTTTGGTGCCAAGCCCACAAATAAACCACCACTCTGTAAAATATTGTATCTTAAGAGAAAGTAGACCAACAGAGAGTGACAAAAACATTCAAATTTTTAAACCACCTCACTTACGGTCTCGTAAGTAGTAACTCTCAAATCCTGATTGGGTACTTTACTGGGAATCAACAGGTTATTTTTCATTTGACAGGAGCAGTATGACTCGTCACTGACGTGAAGGGAAATAACTTCTTTCAGTTTGTCAACGTCCAATTCTTCCAATTTAGCCTCTTCGATAGCTTCGTCTGTCGGAACAAACATTGTTCGATTCAGCATTTGATCGGAAGACTCATCATCAAATCCGGCTTTTTTCATCAAATCTAGCCATTTTGTATGATTCTTCTCCACTAGTAAGGTTGTAACTGGTTGAGCTGTAAAATGGGGAAATTTTTTAGAATAAGTAGAAAAAAAAAACACACCTACTCGATATTTCGGACTGAATTTACGACGTTCGCATACCAGATTTAGGGACAATAGGATGATCAATAACGTGCATAACTCCATTACTGGCTACAATATCCAACATGCTAGTTTCACTGTCTTTACCAACCAACAAAGTGTTGTTTTCTCCTTTTTCAATGGTTAACCAGTTTCCAGATAAGCTTTTAGTCATGAGCGTCAGTCTACCGAAAGCGCCGCTGCAAAGTGTTCTCGGCACAATGTGGGCTTTCATTAAGGCTGAAAATGAAAATTTATTGAAATCACATCTACTTATAAAAGTCAAAACGAGAAGTTATGTCTCAATATACTCACTTTTTAGGCAAGATTTTTTATTTTTAAGGTTAGATAGCAAATCTTCGCCAAGTTTTTCAAAAGCGGCGTCTGTGGCGACGAAAACTGTGTAATTGCCCGGTTCGCCGAGTTTTTCCATCAGGTCGGCATTGGCAGCGACTGTATATCACGAGTGAATTTTATTAAGATTTACTGTATTATGTGGCTGTGTGAAATATGAAATGACTCTAAAACCTACAGACCCTAAAAATAGTTCCTGGAGATAACTTTTAAGGGAACTAAACTTAGCATTTATATGAACTACTAACAGCTCTACTCCGAGGTGAAGCCAGTTGGGGGTCCACAAAATACGCCTCCGTTCATAAAGCTATTATTTTTCCTGTTCTATTGGTGACTTAATTTATTTACCTGAAGTTTCTGATCAACAACTAGGAATTTAAGATTCCAAATAATTTGTTTCTAGAGAAACATTTTTGGCCCTTATTATGCAATTTCTCAAAATCCATAGCAAACCGATACACAGTGCAAAGTTTCTAGATGCTGCCATATCGAAAGCCTAAATTGTTTTTAAAATTTGATAACTGAAAATTTATTTCATTTAAAAAAAGATCAGTAATTAACGTTCGAGTGAGAGCAAACAAAAATGTAGGGTAAAGATCACCGTAATTTTGAGCCTTGAGGAAAAGAAACATCATGGTATCTTCAATAGGCCCGAAGTTCACAGCATATTTTGTTTCTACTGTACTGGCATCATCAGAGACCAAAATTTCAATGCCCTTAAGAATAAGAAACATTTTGTAAATCAAGAAGTTGGATTTCAGCTTCAGCCATTTTGTGTCAGGAAAAACAAAAAATTGATATCTATGACAGCCAATAGGATTACGGTGAAAACTTTCAATGAGTCCAATTGTTAAAATATAACGTATACTTTATAAATGAAATGATAAGAGAAGAAAATGTGGCGGTGGCCAGTTTCGAAATCGCTACCTTTCAATTTGGAAAGCCAAAAATTTCACCACTACGCCCCGCAAACCAATTCTTCGTGATTATAAAATGGTATATTTAAATAAGTAGGTACTATATTCGTGGATATTACTTTAGAAATGCATTAACGTTAAAAAAGGCCGGAATAGTCAAAAGAGTATCAAAGATCTTCGTCTTTCTGGCAAAAGAAAAAAATAATCACTTTTGAGTAAATCAATTTCGTGGTTAATACCTGCGCTTAATTATGCATCACACCCACTTAAACCTAAAAATTAAAGGAAATAACGAAAAAACACACAATATTAATCGAACTGGTAGGAGAACTTTTTTCCAGCTAGTTTCCCCCTATTTTTCAGCCATGTTCAACATCGATACATCAAACAACTCCGAGGAGAAACTAGTATCTACGTGCAAAATGTGCTCAGCTCAAGTTCTTTTTTTGCATCTTAGGCTTTCTATGCGCAGTCTCCTAAAATTCCAAGAAAAATCTCGTCAAACTATTCAATTTATGAAAAATCCTGTTAACCAGAGGGTGTTCGCTGTAACCCATCCCCAAAAGCCCCCGAGAAACGGCAGACACCAGTTTTACGAGACACGGCAACTCTGACCAATGCACTTACATTCAGTGAACATTTTGAACTCATCACTTTCCAGTAAAATGTCACGAATGGATTTGGTTATTTGCGGTAAAATGGCGTCCGTTACGTGAAGTAATCCACCATTCTCGATGGGATAATTAGCCGATTTCACGACCGCACAGTTCGCAGTGATAATTGGTTTTCGTTCGCCGTGGTAAATATTGACTCTGATCGGTAAACCGTCGATGGTTTTTAAAATCTGAATTTAAAAAAATCAATTGAAAATCAGACAAAATTGTCAACGGAACATATTTTTTCTGCATATTTACACAGCGTATAAGTGTTGGGGTGCGTTCAGAATGAACAATCAAAACAACCATGGTTGTTAGGAAGAAATTAAAATATTACCCCAAGTTTACCCGCAGTTCAAAACGAACAATTCCTCCTAATGCTAGGGTAAATAATTTCAACACAATAGATTGTTATCAAATATTTCACATTTTTCTCAAAATAATACTGCATTAACTAATGAAAATTTTTCATCAGCTATTTACTGGGGTAAAAGTTACTCCAATTGGGAATCAAATTATAGGGATAATTGAACGAGCACAACCTATAAGCCAAATGTAAAGAAAGTTGCAGGAACCTATTAAAAAGAGAAAGAGTTATTACAAATCTATGGCAGTCTCTCTTTCACACATTGCGGGAAATGTAATCAGATGTAAACACAGTGATTTATTACCTTATGATGCTTGTAAATGTTACAGATCAATGCTTAATTTGTTCATAATCAGGTTTGTCAAATTTATTAAAATCATATAAAGGGAAGTATCACAAATCTGATAAATTATTTTTTGATATGTAAATATTTTGGCTCTTGGTCTACACTCTAGTGAGAAAATTACAATTGTAACTCATACTTCTTACAAATTACAATATTGTAACTGTTGGCGTGTAAGTGTGTGGTTGTGCGCGTGCATGTTGTACACACACACAACCACCCTACTATATTTACACATCAATCCTTCATGAGTCTCCACTGAGACTCACACCTTTTTTTTGCTGCATTCAATCTAATCCAGGTAAATTTACAATAGGTGAAAGAGAGATAGCAATATTTCTTGATATTTCTCTCTCTCTCTCTAATAAATTCCTGCCACTTTTTCGACATAGTGCTTGTTCCATCATCCTTATAACTTCAATACACCTGAGTAAAACAATCAATCATTCTGAATAGTTGGAGTGTTATGATTGTTACCCAGGCATCCATTCTGAATGCACATAATATGATGATTTCATGATGATTTTCACCTCTTCGTTTTCAAGTTCGTGAATGTCAAATATTCCCGGAACAAAATGATTGAGAGCACGTTCACTGGTGATTGCATTGTTCGAAAGAACCGGTTTTTTCGCAGTTTTGTCGCTAACCATTGCGATTTCATTTTCGTCGCTTTCATCTAAAGATTTGTTTCTGGACGCGGCATGCACAACACGTTCACTCTGAAAAGTTGAATAATTTAAGTCGAGCATTAGTAAATGACGTGGAATAAAATTATTACAACCACCATTGTAGACCTTTGCAGCAGTGATCTAAGTAATAACCCAATAATCAAGATAAGAAATTCTTAATTCAGAGACTCGAAGGCTTGGTACAGCCTCCTTCAGAAAAAATTTCAGAAGTAATGTTTTTTTTTTAATAATTAAAGCCTTGATTATGGAAATACAATAAGTTCAACTCATTTTAAATTTGAGAACATATGAAAGGACTTAGTCTGGCCGGCCTAAAACGTTTTATTTTAGTTTTACCAAGGCTTTTATTCGAGTAGAAACGTCTAATTACGAAGAAGAAAAATCATGGTTTACGAAGAGAAATGCAGAAATGATAGGTATTTTATCAAAAATTTCCATACGACTCTCAACCAGGGAGCAAATAATTAAAAATATGAAGTGTGAAGAAGAAACGGTCTCTGCTGCGCAGTTTTTCAATGTCCTTCATAAACAAAAATCACATCAAATCGTAACTGAAAACTCGTCATTTTTATACCCATTACACAAATACCGTTTCCGTACACTCCAGCAGTGACCCTGAGGATATGCGGTGTTGTAAAAGCAAATGATAAAAGCAAATGAACGGATTATAAACGGATGTGTAAAATTTACGAACATCCGGTTTCACCAATAAATTCGGTACTTTTTACGTACTTTATACATATGACAAACAACCAACTCACGAGGGAAATGTAGGGGAAAAAAGGGGAGATACTTCATATTTAAGTTGAGTCATAGGTACTGGCACTCATTATAAGGAGAGAAAGACAGAATCTAGCTTGGTCAAAGAAAATAATTACCGAATACCTGCATGGTTTAAAATCTATATTTTTCAATTGGAAAACTATACCGAAAAATCTAGTGACTGACCTTTCGCTGAAGATAGAAAAAACTAATAATCGTACCTTTTTCCAATAGATTTTTTCTCAAAATTTTAGATTCAAGGTTCATTGAAAATTTAATTGATATATGACCCAGAATATTTCTAGTTCAATTTCTCAGAATCAATAAATACCTAGTAGACTTTGTAAATAAGATCTTGCAAGCTAAATTATGAGAATTTTTTTCTCATATTCATTCGCCCTTTCCTCAAATAAATTTCACGAGCGTTTTTAAATTACTAAAAATATAAAACGTCTAAATTCTTTTAATGACTCATCTAGACTCAACTATATTTTTCAGAGGATAAGTCCTTCAACCTTTCCACCTTCAGTTTCCCAACGATTGGATGAAGAATTTTTTGAAATAAGAATAATAATCGACATTGCTGGAGTGAAGAAGTAATTTTTGGTATGAGTCCAATATTTTCTTTGTCACGAGGTGAAATATTTATCTTTTTGAAAATGAAAATTTCGTACTTTATTTCAAAATCAGATCCCCGTTCGCCTCAGTTTGGATGCACCAAATAACTGAGCAATCATTCAGATTTAAATGGAGAGTTGTTTTTCCTTCTTTTTTTTCCTCCATTGAATAAGCTTTACTTTTGACCGTAAATAGTGACATACTACTAAATAACAAAATCCACATCCAAAGAGTGTAAAAAAAAAATTACCATATATTTTTTAGGTGGATTCAGCAGGTACGAGTTCACAGCACCATCTGACGGTACGAAAACTGTCATATTTGGTGTTTCGAGCACCGATTTCTTGACAAACGTTCCCATCGCTTTGGAGAATTCACTTGCTCCCAATTTTTCGGCCGTCTCACCCAAGGGTTTGATATCGACTAGAACGAAAAAAATAAAATAAATATGAAATAAAGAAAAAATTTCAACACGGACATAAATTCGTCAAAAATGCAATATTACATATTTTCATTGTGAAAATACGAAATTTGTTTTCCACAAAAACTGTATTCAGTAATTTGAACCATTTGAACAATTAATTTATCAAAAATTTTGGCTTCGCTGGACAATATTTTCAATTCATCAGTGAATAATATACATATTATACGTACATACATATTATAAATTATAAAGATGTCGTCAAAAATATAAACATATAAATTTTTAATCAGTAAAAAAAAAATGAAAATCTGAAAACAAAGTTCTAGATGGCTATGGCTTTCGATGGAATTTTCAACTGAATAATTGAAATACATCCCTACGTAATGGAAAAAAAAAAGTTTTTTCAGCCTAACGATAATTTCAAGATGGCGTCAGACCACCGACAAAATGGTGCAAGAAATACTTCTATACTTCTCTAAATTAAATTTCTTCCAAAATAACATCTTCTAACATCAGAAAGTTCAGATTCGTCTATAAAAAGCGTAACCTATGAAAGTTTTGATTCAAATTATCACAGAATATTAAATTATAGAAATATAAAAATTAAATTTTCTACTTTACCATGTTCACAATAACTTGTATCATGGTTTTTACGAGCTCCTGGACAGCACTGGTAAATCACTTCCGTGGTTTTGGTATGATCCCGGCTGTATACTCTGAAAAAAGAAAATTCAATTTTAATCAGAAGACCTGTTCGACATGAAAAAAAAGAGAAAAATAATTAGCATTTTTATAAAAGACTGTTCGACTAAGGTAAGTGCAGAAATGGTTCTTCGTAAAGGCTATTCGATTTTCTAGGGTAAAACTGAAAAAATACTTTAGTCTGAATTTTTTGACCTGACTTAGAGAGTAGAATAGATTCTGACGAAAAATTCTCTTCTGAAATGATTATTATCATGCCCTTCTCACAAAAAAATAATAATAATATTAATAATTAATATCGTTCTATAACTGAGATATCAATTATTCGAGTTTTTTCACTTCATAGAATTGACACAAAACCTAAAACGTAGAACTAACAAAACTTGTCCAAAACCAAAGCTTCAAGTGAAGCACTTTTTTTCACAAATTGAAAACAGCTATAAAAGGCTTAATTTACGAAAATTTCAACTCAATTTAAATAATAATCTTGTTTTTTACCAAGTTCGTTTATTTTAAAACAAGCCATCATTCCCAAAAGAAAGTTTTTGAAGCGAAATTTAAGAAAAAGATTCGTCAAGTTTTTACTCTGATTATTGTTTCATTGAAAAG
This sequence comes from Ericerus pela, assembly GCA_011428145.1. Classification (NCBI taxonomy): domain Eukaryota; kingdom Metazoa; phylum Arthropoda; class Insecta; order Hemiptera; family Coccidae; genus Ericerus; species Ericerus pela. The sequence continues at coordinate 296,237 of WOFM01000107.1, read as the reverse complement.
GTCCAGAGGAAAAAAACCTGCTTCAAAAATTGTCAGAAAACATGAGCATATACTCTGAAGCTGAATATTTTTTTTTGTGTGTTTTTATTATTTTATAATTTGGAAAACAAAAGAGAAACCTTTCCCATGGCTTCAATTCATTATTCATAGGAGAAAGGTTATAGCTCTATCGTGGCCATTGATTTATCAGGACACTGCTTTCAATGGCACAATGAAACAACCGCTCAAATAGCTCAGGAGAATTAAGGATTTGAAAATGAAATAATTTCTAGCAAAGGTTTTATTGCTGTAAAATGTTCGAAATCTTTCCCTGAGTATTTAGAAGAAAACTCAAGCGCAACAAGCCTCGCTAGAAAAAGTAGGTTTTCGAGAAAAAGAATTATTAATTTTAATGGTTACATTAATTGTATGCAAGAGTTTATATGCGTTACTGGTAGGTTATGATTGTACGAAATTTGTTAGTTGCTGACAAAATATCAGACAATATGAAATTTAAAAGCATTATTTCCTGAAATGAAAAATTAATTATGATGATAAAGTACGATAAATAATCATATAATTTCAAATAAAACTAAGGAAATATAACAAAGTTATGAAATAAAAAACAGAGAACATAAACATGTGGTTAATTTTTATAAAAAAAAAAAGTTTATGCAAATTAGAGAAAAAAGAGGAAAAAAAAGTTTTACCGAAAGTACCGTCCAGTCGATCCGTACCAAAACTGGTAGCATGCAACAATAAATTATAATAAATACTTGTTTCAAATTTCGCACATATGGTTCCAAAACTCTGCATTTTACGATCATATAAAAACAAAAAGAGCGGTATCGGAAGTACCGTCCAGTCTATCGGCGCCAAAATTAGTAGCGTAATACTATGAATTAAAATAAATATTTATTCTAAATTTCGTGGGTAATGGTGCAAAACTGAGCATTTTATAGCCAAAATAAAAACAAGAGTAGTAGTACCGAAAGTACCGTCCGGCCGATCCGCACCAAAATCAATAGGTCTGGTCCTTGACTTAGTAAAAATATTCGTACAAAATTTTGTGATTATCGGACAAAAACTGCGACTTGTACAGTGGGAACAAGAAATAAACTTTTATATCTATCTATCTATCTATCTATCTATCTATCTATCTATCTATCTATCCGTCCGTCCATCCGTCCCATCCCATCCCATTCCATCCCATCCCATCTCATCTTATCTATCTATCTATCTATCTATCTATCTATCTATCTATCTATCTATCTATCTATATATATAACTGTATACACATATAAAAATTTAAGTCATTGGTGCCAAAATTTGCCTGAGGTTATGAAACGAAGAACATACACACCCCAAACCCTGAAGGCTAATACCGCACCAAGCATAATAAGTAGATTTTCTAAAGAAAACTTACTTGAGAAGTCACAATCCCTAACCCTCGAGCTTCCCTTTCGGGGGCTAAAAATACCGGATTTTTCTCTGTTTTTACAAATTTTACTCAAAAGTGAGCGGTTTATTACATTTAATTTTTTAAACTCAAACGGTGAGTACAAGGTGAATTCTAATGGCCGTGTTTTTAAAATATTATTATTATTATTACCTTTTTTTTTTTTGTTCAATCATAAATTTAAGAATTAACGGCCGATAAAGACCAACAAAAAGATAATACAAAAAAAAAAAAAAGAAATTTGTTGAACTAGTAAAACACAAATTGCACTTCAAATATAGGGTAGATTGTTCCCACACAAAATGCCAACAAAATATAACCTAAAAACTCTTTGATTTTTTTTAATCAAATCGTTATGTTTTTGGCTCTTTTGAATGATCTGTTACTATACATTTACAAACATAAAGGTTTGAAATCTTGCATATTTGCCACAAGCCATGATACAGAAAATCCTCTCGTTAATACCGACAGTTATGTCACACGAGTATTTAACCAAAGCATCCGACACTCGTGACTCAAAACCGATGGATGTCGCGGTATAGTACTTCACGTTTGAGTGAATTTCTACTTTGTTGTCACATTCCAATGAATAGAAAGTTTATGCCAGGTAGGCCATAGTTCTAAATTTTTTCTCGACGAAATGCATTCACAACTAACCAACATAATAACAAAACGATTGTCACCATAACCTATAATAAGTTTCTCATTAAGGTCTTTACGGTCGGTCGTCAGCGCACAAAAATATTCGAATCCGAGATTCTTTTCTTTTCCCCTTTACACAATAATAATATGTACATCATGATCACTATTCTATAATTGTATCGTAGTTTCAGGGCAGGGTTTAATTACAGTCTCTTCTCATCGATTATAGTGTCTCACATTTCACGGACCTACGTATGGACAACAATATTTTACACTACTATTGCTGGGTTGCCATACTGGCGATTCGATGAAAAATGTAAATTCATGGAACAATAAGATTATACATATACATGAATAGACTATGGATACATGAGATAGGTATGTTAGTACATACAGTGAATGAACACGGTAAGTCGACTACAATAATGGTTAATATCAAACAATAATAATGAAAAACCGGACAAAATGGATAATATGTTTACTTGTTTGTGCAAATATATTTATTCAGGGTGTTGCGACACGTTGAAAATGCAGCGTTGCCCAGGAAAATGAATGGCGAATTTTCTGGTAAATCGGATTGGCTGTTATTCACCACCTGCTCAACTTTGGATACACAAACTTCTGGTCTAGAAAACAGAAACAAAAAAAATCATCGTTAAATTGGTACCATAGAAAATCACAATAAAATACTGGTACCTAACGATGTAACATGTAGGTAACCCAGTTGGGGCAGCCATAGGAAGGGAGATGAATTTGGGGGATATCATAATGCTGGAAAATGCCCAGCTTTCCACAAAAATATATTTCACTTCAAAAAATACATTAATCTATTCAATTCTAGCATAAACTATATTTATTTTCACTTAAATGGGACCGTCGATGAACCAAAATATCCTATTTTTCAGTCATAACAAATTTCTCTTTTCATTCGAATCAATTCTCATCTTCTCGGAATTGAAAAGAATCCGTTTTTCTCTTTTCTCTTCTGAAAAAATTGTTTACACTTCTGTATGGAAAAGTTGCCAAGTGCTGCAATAAAATTAAAATTCTAAAAAAAAAAATCCTGTATCACGAATATTCATAGAGAAAAAGATACGATTTTTACCATTTTCCTATCAAATTTTCGTTAATTTTAAATAACTCCGGACCCCTCAAGGTTAGGTTACTCTCCTTCCTTCTCTAACAAGTAAAATTGTTCACATAACTGTATGCAAACGTACTTAGTCTACGTGCTTTAATGTAATCAACTTAAAAAAAAAATCTTGAATCACAGGTGTTTTTGCTTAAAAAGTATCTCCGTATTGAAAAATGGTAATATCTCTGTTATTTTCCTGTCAATTTTTCCTTAATTTTAATTAACTAAATACATACACCTAACAGTTGGCTTTTTCTTCGCCTTTCTCTCGCCAAAACATGAAAAATTGTTTATACTACTGTAACTTGGGAGTGCGAATGAAAACTTATGTGCTTTAATGAGATCAATATGTCAGTGGTGGATTCACAATACCTCCCTTCTTCCGCAAGACAAAAATGTAGGGAGGAAAGAAAAGAAAGAAAGAAAAATAAAAAATACGAGTAAAATGAGAAAATGAATGCAAAGATGGAAAGGTTTTTTTTTTTGGTCTTACTTTTTCGGCAAAATATTGTAGAAATCCTTCCCACAAAAAAAAATATATATATACATACTGATCTATAGCGTGTACTTCCTACTAATGTTTTCAACAGAATATTATTGAAACATTTCAGATTTTCAAATAATATTTCAGAATATTACACAATAATGAATAATGATAAATGAGTAAGCACCTATATTAGGAACGAGAAGTATTTTGCATTTTTGGGTGGATAAATTTGAATGCTTTACAATTTTATTAGTTCCACAGAAAGTTTAGTTATTTTCATTCGAAAAATTGAAATTTTCGGAATCTTAGTTCGGAAACATTACCACGCAGTAAACAAACCGAAAAAAAAATCAAAATTTCTTAATTTTAATAGGTAAATCGTTTTTACTGGTATATACCACGATCGAATAAAGTTATGAAACAAATTATGAACAGTACTTACATTTAATTTTTTTTTCTCGCAATTTACAACAGAATTTTTAGGAACGAGGCGAAAGAAAAAAAATTTTCATTTAACTATAATTAAACCTCGCGAAAGTAATTAAAAGTTTCGTAATTTTTCTGGGAAAAATGGAATAACCAAAGGGTATTTCATGGGCACCGTACAGAACATACAGCACGCATTCTTCTCGATGCAAACCGTAGCTTATATTGTTTTTACAGAAATAAAACTAATAATTACGCGCTGACTTTCTCTTCCTTTGTTCATCTCAGTCATACGTTAATTTGTATATTGTTCAAATACTGTCATAAGCGTAAGATTTTAGACCTACACTGATGATTAGTTTTTTTTGCAGCGAACCAATTTTCGATGAAATCAAAAATATAGAGAAAATTGAAATATTATCCTTAGAAAAATAAAAAATAGAAATACGTATTTACGTGAGCACAGAGAAAAAAATTTATTTTCAATACTGACTAAATTACAACGAATGTACGGTAAATTATTGTGAAATCATAACACATGAAAAAAATGGAAAAATACAAGATTTCCTCAATGGAATTATCGTTTTTTCTGAGGTAAAGAATTCAAACAACTGTTTTCAATATTATTATTATTTTTTTTATTTCTTAATTTGGTAAATATTTCTCATGTTCGCTCACATTAATTGATTTTTAGTACATTTAAAAAGACAAAAACCAAATGTGAGATATTTTCACACATAACTGATTTTACGCTCAGCAAATTCAAAAACTTTTGCTCAAGCTTTTCCATTGTTTATAGCCAAGAAATATATAAACAGAAAACTTTTGAATTATGCATTTGAGTTTCCCAGAATGCATTATACCTTTTCAAATTTTCAAAAACTAAATTTGACCAACTGAAAAAGACACTAAATTCCAACAGACTTCTGACAAAAGAAACGCTTGAATTACGTCTCATGACTCCAAATTGAGGACATAGTGCAAAACTATCAGGTGATTAAGAAGCCAAAGATGTTAAGTAGAAAAATGAAAACAATTCAGATAAACGCATATAATAGAGCTTTTTAAAATCTCAAACTGAGGGTCACGAGCCAATTTTTGGTGGGTCCTGAGAAAATTTAATTCACTATCATATTCACTTCGTTTCACATGTAGAATACGTTGTGACGTTCAGTAAACATTTTATAATTATTGGGTGTTGAATAATTGCAACCTCTTAAAATGGGTCGCGACTGAAATAGGTTTGTGAGCCACTGAAATAGAAGAGTAAGCATATTTTTAACATCAAACAATTCCCAAAAGATACATTCAAGTGTATTCAAGTGTTTCAATCAGACCTCGAGAGGCTGTAGCGAAGAAACAGAAATAACAACCACATAAGCACTCTCATTTAGCAAAATCATAATGCAGTTGGCAAAATCGTAAAATTGATGATTTTTTTTTTCTTCTTAGTTTTCAATTAGGAATTTTTCGGAAATTAGCAATTTTCTAGGAGAAAAGTTGGCTAAATTGGGAATTTCATCCGCCCTGTTTGAACTACTTCGAAGAGCCAATGGCATAGAATCATAGCCCTCATGAATTACTTTATACCGACAAACACTTTATAACTCAATATATTTATTTTTCCCAAAAACTCTCACTATATCTGCATAAATAAATCAACAACTTAATGCATACTTGCATTCGTGATTTTTCTTTTTTTCCTTTCAAAGTATTATTGAACAGATACCTAAGGTATCCAACAGTCCTAGTACTATGATTCAAAAACATGGTAATATTTTCAATCAACCTAAATGGCTGCCTACCTACACAGAATATTGTTTCAACGAGTGAGAGCTCAATTTTTTCTTTCCATTGCAGGAACAAAAATTTTTTCAAATTTACAACATATCATACAACTTGACCAATAAAACGTGTAATTTTTTTTTTTTGCACTCATTACCGCCCTAACACACTGACTCATCAACACTCAACATTAGGCCAATATGTTTACGACACGTAGGCTACAAATACTACACATTTACAGTTCTTTTTTGATTCACTTAATAGCGAGACTATTAAAATGTGAATTTGCTTTTAAAAAAATTAAAAAATATGTGCCTTAACAGTCGATGAATTTCATTTCCCGTTAGAAATTCACACTAAAATCTCCAATTAAAATATCAACCTCATGAATAATTTGGCAAAATGTAACGCTTTAAACAGCGTATCTGATGTAATAAACGACCTATAACGCACTGGTATTTCATTTTATTCAGCAATGGTTTTTTTTCTTGTTCATTTCGTCTTAGACAAAAAAAAAAAAAGGTAATCTCCTTTATTTCACTCAAGGAGTTCAGTCAGAAGAAGCTACCAAAATTCTTGGCGTTATAGGAATCAATCAACCAGCAAGGTTTCATGGTGTAAGTATATACCTATGCGTTCTTCTCTTCTCTTTCCCGATCAAAAAATGTTGGATAGACAGAAAAACTCGATACCAATGAAGAGTATCTTTATCAAATTACTTTAATTTTCGACTCATAATAATATAATATTTCCCATTACATTGAAATTCTCAGAAATTTGATTCAAAGAAAGTAAACGGATAAAGATAATTTTTTACTTACAGCTATTCTGAAAAAAAAGTTGTCGAATCCTAAACTTTTGTTTCATAATTGAAAATACACCTTTGACTACTGAGAAGTGGAGGCTCCACAAGGAGCGCTAAATTCACCTATTATCATATGCTGAAAACAGGATAAATTCAGATAAAAAGTGGCAAATTCTTTCATTTCCTCAAATACTCTGATTTTTTGTACACTTTTAATATTATTCTGGTAGCTCACAATTACAATTTCATGAAGTATTTATAGCTATTATTCATATAATGCGTTAGTTCCGTGATTGATCACCTGAAGTTGAGGCACATTGAAAGCGAGTCTATTTCTCATACTCATAGGTGCAGGTTTGAATCCTATACTGGCCTTATTTTCAGTATTATTTGGTAGTTTTTTCGATTGAGGTACCAATTAAAAATAATAATTTCAAACACACGCCTATGTTTCTATCATATAGGGAGTGCTAGGTGTTTCACTTCACACACCGATTAACATATCTTATAAAAACCTATTTGTATCATATCATTAGTCCATAAAACACTTAGTGATGCAATTATTGGATCAAAAATATCATTATCTATCGATATTTGTTTTTAAAATTCAGATAATATGATTTTTCCGATAGTCGGATAATATGAAATATCTATCGATATTTTAATTAGGGAAATGATATTATTTTGATATTTTATTGGTTTGTTTTGTTTTTAATTTTTAAAACCCGATTAATGCATAAAAAAATTACTTTTTGTCTTTGTTTTTCCAATACCTATCCTGATTTGCAAGCCTAATGAATTATAATAAGGAGTAATTTTTCTTTTGTTGGTGTCTTGGTGTCTGACTACCTGGTACTTTGGTATAGATGCATTGCAAAAGAATACATTGGGACAGTGAGCTGCCATTGATGCATTGCATTGATAGTAGAATATAAAGTGTAATTTCATCTTGACACAGTTCAAAACCCATTACCGCACATTAGAGTCTGTAATAACATAATTCAAAGTGAGAATGTGCTAAATACAGCTTCAAGCCTGGTATCATCAATTTTTTTTTTTATACTTTATCTTTTTTTATCTTTGATTCATAAATTTCAATAATTTGGATAAAAGTGTAATGAAAAACTAAGAATTTAGGGAAAGAAATGAATAATCTGTGGATTATTAAAAACTTGCGACTTGTTTTCACAACTGAACTGATTAAAAAATTAACACTTTCAGAAATATCGATATTTGTAAGTGAAATATCGATGATACTTTGGAATATAGTGATAATGATGATACTATCATAGTGACATTGATTTTCTCAATATCTTGCATCACTAAAAACACTGAAAAACCAATGAAAAATTCTCCAGTTTGTATTGAAATATTTACATGCATAAATCACTTCTCTACATAGGTGTCACCATTATCAAGACATTAATTGTATCTACGAACTAATTTTTCTATGAATAATTTAAAAAGCATACATCCAAATTTAAAAAAAATCCTTAGCTACTTTTTCTACCTCTACAATCGTTTTCGAATTTGTTGCCCCCTAAATGCTCTTTTAATGCAGGGAATCAAAATCACTATAGTCCTACCTTTTTCAATGAGAGAAGAACAAGCATTGACACGTCTTCTTTCTTGCTATAGCTGGCCTCCCCAAGTCCATTCAATTTTTTTTTCAGGGTGCATTTTCTTCACACTCCTCTAAACATACCATGTCCAAAAAAACCTGACACTATGCAACTAGATTTGGCTACCGAAATTCAAAAAAATTACGTCTGCCGATGACATCGAACAGCAAGACTGAAAGCCAATTATTCACCAACAGTACGTACGCGCGCGCGCACACACATCAATACATAGGTAGCTGCAGTAGGTAGGCCAAAATAACGATCTGGTCTTTCCATTACGAAATGATTTCCCAGAAGAAACTTATCGTGTCCAGCAACCGTGATGGACAATTTTCCACCCACCGTATGTTCGTACAATATTCGTTCGATTACACGTATCAGCAATCCACGAGTTTTTATGACGATAGTACATTTGACTATGATCAAGTGCCCTCATCCTATGTAGTTCAAAAATTGCAACCATCTGAGCAGCAAATGATTTTTGGAGATCTTGTTTCTCGATTGTACGTTGTTAATCGAGTCGATGGCCTGCATAGTCACAACACGTAATTATAATATTTATGAGCACTCCCACAATGTACATGTAGTCGTCAAAATGAATACCATAGCACCAAAAAATATGCGTACATATGGGCGGAGGAACTGTTCATCTGTATAGGTGAAAGACGATATCGTAATTTTTCGACATTGTGAAAAAATAAGAAAAATAGGTGAAATTTTGCATACGATTGGCATCATCCTCGTTTTCAGTTTTTTTTTTTTTTTTTTTTTTTTTTACACGTTATACTCGGTCGACTCACTTCAGTACCTATTCGAAACTGGCGCAATTCAGGTAAAAGTTAATTCGGCGAATCCGAGAGAAACCTTTTACCAGCACCACACAACCAGCAAGAGAATGCTGGTCGAAAGGAGATCGGAGTCGGGGCATATACAGTGAATGCTCTTCTACATGCATTATTAATTACGAGTTTCTTTACTTTGAACGACGATCGACAACGTTACTTCATTAAAAATATAAATACGTATACAACTATACATATATAGGTACTGTACTATACTGGGTAAACAGATACAGGTTGTCACGGTGACTAATGCAGTTTTTTTTTTTTTTTTTTACAAATTTTTAACGCGTATTTTGGGAAAGCATAAGAGAGAAGGAAGAAGAAGAGAGAAAAAAATGAGCTGTACTGAGCGACTAAATAATAAAACCAACAGATCTGACCACACGTGATTCGAAATATGTACACAGTACACACACAGTATAGCCTACCTATTGACAAAAGGAATTTGTAATTTTCAAATTTAAATTCACGTTGAGTCATCATTGTTGTTTGTTTTTGGTGCGTAGAAATTTTTTCGTAACGTTACGAAAATTATATCCGATGAGAAAATTGCACAAGTTGAAAAAAAAAAAGAAAAAAGTAGGACCATTAAAACAAAAGAAAAAATGTATTTTCATTTCTCGACACTACTTTACAAAATGTTGTTCATGATAATGCAGTCCAAGGAGAACGGGCTAATAACGAAATTTAAGGAAGAAAATTAAAAAAAAAACCTTCCTCTCTTCGAAATCGATTAAAAACTCGGCACATCGCTAGGAGTGCTTCGCACCCCTGCATCCCCGAGTGATTTTCACTTAATTACTCATAGAGAATTTTTGAAATCATGAAATGGAACATTCGTTTGGTTTTTACGCCTCTTGCCGGAGTACTCGTAACATCCATCAACCTGAACCAAGCCGAAGGGCCCCTCAAACCTTTCACCCTGGCCGAATGACTCCTCATTTTCAAAAATATTTTGGGTAAATTCAACTGGTATGATTATAACGTCATATGAGGTGACAATTTTGCCTATAATTTTATGGAAATTGTCATCAAAATTCCTCTTGAAATGGCTTCATCGACTCAGAACAAGTCTTTGTGTCCCACTAGATCTAGAATTTAAGAAAGGAAGGCGTGTGGATGAAGTTAACCTCAACAGCAGCTTATTGCTAGTGATATGTTAAATATACCTGCAAAAGTGGTCAACTATCACCTGTATTTTGGAACGTTTCTCAAATCAGTTCTTAAACTTAAGTCATTCTTAACATAAGTAAGACTTAGGAAATTTTTATATTCATGAACGTCACTGAACGTTAAGGGCTTCTCAATTTTGTATTCAAGAATCCTACTTAAGTACGATTTTAGGAAGAGAAAAACTCCACGTTACCAAATCAAATAATTTATTTTCAGTTGGAATGAACCAATTATCTGCAAGTTTGATTACAAGTTCCAATTATTTTATAACTTTTTTTGCAAATTCAAAGTAGGTAGATGGTATGGTTCAGCAGTTAGAATAGTTTTTAGATTTCATAATTCTGCTGAACTTTTGTTTTCTTGATGACTATATAATTGGATTACTGGCTTAATTATTCATGCTAGGAAGAAGTAGTATCCCTTATTTAATTCCCTTCACCACAATCAAAGTTATCAAGTGAAATTAGGTGAGAATAGAGATAACAAGGTATGTAATATGTAAGCTCACGTTTCTATGAAAATTTGGCTGAATTAATGTATTTTGTTGTCCAAATATTGCCAAAATTGCGAAACTAGATTGAGTTTATTTCATTTTCCCTTCTACTCTACTAAATCGGAAGTTATGGAGGGAGATTGTGAGGGAACCGGTACTTGTAAAAACCTGAAATTTGTATAATTCATTGCAGCGTGTCAGCTGGAGAATCTGCGAAAATTTCAGCTCAATTCAGCAATTGATTCTCGAGATATAGCTGAAATTCGGCAAACTCTCAAACTATATCGAATCCTTATCATCTGAAACTGAATCACTCAATCTGAAACGAATTTCCCCGATTTCTTGATAGTTAAACGTACTACTGAGTTGAAATATCGTGGAGACATCGAAATATGTTAGCTATAAAGATACAGTGAAAATTTGATTAAAATGCTATCAGTGACTCTCGAAATATCGCTGAAATTCTACAAATAGTGGAAGTTCATGTAAGTAGTATTTGTTATGCCATACAAAGTTATATAGAGAAATTACGAAAGAACCATCAATAATGGAGGGCTGAAATTTTCATGAAATATTGTAGTATGTTAGCCAAAAATTCTGAGAAAATTTCGGCTCTCTACAACTGAAAGTTCTCTCGTAATTGCCCTCGATAACTTTTAGTGTAGGTATGGAATACCTAGCAAATAAAATGACCTAAATCTAGTTGTAGAATTTTAGCGATATTTCGAGAACAAAGAGTACGATTTTAGCTAAGTTTTCACCGGATATTTAGCTAACATAATTTCGATGTCTCCAAAAATTTCAGTTCAATCGTACCTTCGGTGGTTTAGATATCACTGAAATTCTGTTCATATTAAGTAATTAAAATTATAGGATTCAATCTAGTTGAGGAGTTTGCAGAATTTCAGTAATATCTCGAAAACAAAACGCGCAATTGAGCTAGAATCTTCAGCTAACATACTACAATGTCTCAAAAAAATTTCAGCCCTCTACAACAAGTGGTTCTCTCGTGATTCCTCTCGTTATCTTTGATTGCATGAAATGTCATTAGTAAATGAAATAAACTTAATTTAGCAGCTAAATTATCATGATATTTTTAAACCAAACATACAACTTTAACCAAATTTTCAGAGAATGATATCTCTGCAAAATTTCGGCTTCTGGTAACCAACCTTTCTTTTACAATTACTCTCGATAACTCAGAAGTCTAAATTAATTCCCTCAAATTTTTTCAAAATAATAATTACCAAATATCACTAAGAAAGAAGAAACTAATCTGCATCATGAGTTTATTTCGAAATATTTGATAATGTAGATGACAGATTTGTTGATGAAAATAAATTTTATTCTTGGAAAAGTCCAAAAGTTGGTTAGCGATTTATTTAGAAACAATAAAAAATAAAATTGATTATTTTTATTTTATTCAAAAAAAAAAAAAAGCAGGGAACAAAATCTTCTTTAAGCTTTTCATGGATTTTTTAATGACTTTTCTTCTAAAGAATGATTTAAGTTGCTAATATTGAGTACTTAAGTATTTCTTAAAATCTGGTACTTATGTCAGTAAAAATAGCGCTTGTAAATATCAAATCATACGTAAATCTGACTCAAGTACAGCTTAATACTAAATATTGCTGACGAAATGTTCTAAAATACGAGTGAATCATTCTTACGATACAGAAGGTATTTGTATTTTGTATATACATCATCTCGATGTATTCCGAAGTATTTAATCCACATGCTGTATGAGGTTACTCATGTTACGAGGCACCATAGGAAATTAACATTGTGGTATGTGATAAAATGAATAAATCAGGTACATGTCATATGATTAGTCATTTACATGACATCGAAATTCAAAAATAAAATAACAAAATACACAATAAAGATGCAAGGTAATGTAATTAATAAGTAAAATGAACATCTTCGAATAAATCGTTGAAAATGACCACCAGTAGCTATGACACAATACCAAGGGTAATCAGTAAACTCAGCTTGAACATGCTCTAACTGAGCACAGGTAGTTTTGGTCCAACAATCATTTATTGCCTTGCCGAGTCTCTCAACAGCGGAATATGGTCTATATCTGTGAATCACAAATGTCATGAGACCCCTACGAAAAAATATCCAACAGACTGAAATTAGAGGCCAAAATTACCTATGGGCAATTGGATCATGTTCAACCTGAATTTACTGATCGCCTCCAATATTGAGTCATGGCTACAGGCGGTCATTTTGAACTATAAGTTGAAAACCTTAATTTTACTTATTAATTACATCATCTTGATTCCTTATTGGTGTATTTGTGACGGAAAACGTCTTTCAAAGGGGGTACTACTTCATAAAAAAAATGAACAGAAAAAATGTAACAGCCGAAGTTATGACATCTTCATCCCTTCCAGCTGGTAGAATTTCCAAGTCCAAAATGATGACCAGTATATTGTATTTATCTTAACAAACCCCGTAATATCCTCAGAGAGGGCTCAGACTGCCCTCTACACAAATAGTTAATAGATTAATAAATTAATAAATAAAATAAATAAATATTGCATATTGATTTGAATATGTTAAAATATGGGGTGATAGGTATTATCTCAAGGACACTTGAAGGGTATACTGACGTCATAATTTTGGATTTGAAATTTAGAGCATTTTAGCGGTTTAAGGGGCGTGGTATCTACTTCATACTGATACGGATACATTTAAGATGTTTATCGTCTTTGACACAGCCACATATTATTTTATTTGTTTGTGTATTTTACTTTCGAATTCTGGAGCTATGTAAATGACGAATCATATGACAATTACCTTACTTATTCATTTTATCACGCACCACAATATTAATTTCCCATGGTGTGTGATAACATGAATAAACCAGGATAATTGGAGCACTAGGTAATAGATCTATAAGCTCTCACAAGAATCTTGTCCGAGTGACCACATAAGTTCATTAGACCAGTAGTAAGATGTACGATTTTTACCATCCATTCAATGTTTCTTAATGCTTTACAAATGAAGAGAAGGTACAAGTAATAGCCATGAAAATTAGTATATTAATTTAACGAGAATCTCTGCACTAATTCAAAATATGAAATATTGTAAAGCCACGGAAAGCATAGACTTTTTCACTTACCCTTTCCACCATGGTTGACGAGTTATTTCTTTCAAAAATGATAATCCATGGGGAAATCCTAGTCCACTCTGTAGAATGCTGGACAAGAGATCTGAAAGAAGAATAATATGAAACCGGTGAATTGAATGAGGTAAATATGAAAATTAATATAATAGAGAGTAATATTACGTAATGTGACAAAATACGTTACTCTTGATAAGAAAGTATAAAGTTATTGTTGTTTTCTTCACGAGAAAAGAGGAAAAATGTAGATATTCGTAACGTTTTTCTTTTTTTTGTTTATTTGCTTTCATCGAATGAACGTTCATATTTACACGTCGAGTAGAGAGCATGCAACACTATAAGGCAGAACTTGAAAATTTTATAGAGTTGGTCAAGGAAAATGTACAAATATCAACGTGCAAACAAATCAATCAATCGAAAAGCCCCAAAAATCTTGAGGTGGTAGCGATTAGTTATTTTAAACATCAGAAGTTTGTTTCTTCAGTTCGAATTCGTAATAAAATTTGTTCTAAAGTCTTACACCACCCATGGTCAATATGAATAATACTACGAAATCTCCAGTATTTTAAATCTGTTGCCAAAAACCAAATTTTTTTCGATAACCAGAGAACAGGGAAGAATAATATTAATTTCAGCGAAAGGCAATCAAAAGTATAATTTGTTGAAACAAAAAATGTATAGAGAGCTTTAATTTTATCATACAAAATGAGAATTCAGTCAGAAAACCTAGCATCAGCACCGTAATGAAAATAATGGGCGAATGAAAATTCAAAATAAGGGAACTGAACCTAAAGTAGGTAATAAGTAAGTAGTTATTTTGTCTTTTTTTTTTTAATTCTTGTTTATCACCTCTTCATTGGCCATCGCTCTTAATTGATGAAATTTTGGCATTTATCGAGTAGCTAAATTTCAATCACGCAAGTGTAATATGTTACAGCAATAACATACGTACGTAATGATGAAACAGCTTATGCAGCGTACATGACAACTAACAGAACATACAAGATAACATTTTTTTTCAATTTTTTTTTTAAACTTTCGTAAAATTATTCAGCTTTGAAGAAAAAATACATTGGTTCCGATTTTTTTATCCTTAGATCTTGCTACTTTAATTAATAAGTACAATTTCAAAAGACCAAACTATCAAAATGTGTGAAATTCTCAATATGTTCATTTTCAAAATTTCGTTCTCGAATGTTGCAGGTACAATAGCTTACACTAGCAAAGAATTAAAAAATAAAATTTTTAAGATTGGATTAGGTCAAACAATTTACAAAAATTATAACGACAAAACAAGTGGATCAAAATTTGCGTCATTTCGACACATTTTACAGAAGAATAAATTCATCATCATTCATGAAGTTCAAGAGACAAATTAAGATTCTTAGAATTGATCAATGATAGAGCGTGAAAATTCTTAAAGTTGCCAAAAAAAAGTATTTTTAAATTTATTGGACTTTTGCGATAAGTATCACTTGTTTCACCATTCCTCAAGGGTGTTTATACGTCTGGATTCGGACCAATAAAAAAAATATAGTGCGACGTAGTTGAAAACGAATATCTACCAAAATCTCGAAAAGAAAGAAAATTCGGTTGATCGAAAAAAGTGTAGCTATATGTACGTACTATAATATATACGATTTTTACAGAATTTATCATCGTTTTAATGAATTCGTGACATGCACAACTTCATGCGGAAAACTTTTTAAATTAGGTATTAATAAAAATTATGAAACAATATTTATATTTGATTTTCAATTTGTAACTTTCTACATGTAATGGCAATAAATTACCATTTATTAACAAAATTTTCATTTATTTACATTCCATCTTAATGCGAATTCACTAAAAAAAAAATTCTTTTAAATTCTGAAAATTCATGCGAAGGTCTGTACTTATGGCGTTCTTATTGATAATTTACATGAGTGAAAGTTCCTGAAAAAAACCATTTTTCAATTTTTTTAAGTATTTTTCATTCAACTCAAACAAAGTAGTCATTTTACATAGTATTTGGAAATTACTGACATTAGAGGAAGGCAGATTCGATGGCCAATGGTATTCGGAGTCGTATTCCGTCGCACTCGATCTATCTCATATCTGAAGAATTCACAGACTGAACGAAGAAAATCACCATCCAAGAGTTACAATTCATTTTTTCATTTCATGGTAAAGGATCGATGTGTTTTCTTTTTTATATGTCTAACATTTGCTGAGAATTATGGACGAAGTCTAACTCTGACATGAACTTATTTGTATGGAACTCTTTCTCATTATCAATAACAAGCAAGCAGATCGAAGAAAATATTTTTTCGCCAACATTACAATATTCAAAACAGAACCAATGATGCAATGTGGATTTAATGTCGACATAAATACTTGTTGTACTGTATAAGTAGTATACATTTTCATTTTCATCTCGAGCGAGGAAATAAGCGGCTAACAAAAAAAATGTTGATTGCATCTCCAACAGAAGAGGACGGAAGTAGGTAATTCATCGTGAAGGTATTTACCCCATCTGATGAATTTATTCACACAATATTTACGGGAAATGTTCAACGCACTGCCCTCATTTAGTTTTATTTCATTTTACTGTAAACCAGTTGCTCTTATCACATCAAGTGACATTTCTGTCAAGTTTTTCATAAAATATTCACATACCTGCATAACATTACTTCACAGTGAAAATTAACCGTTTTGAGGTCAATTTATGGGCGTAGAATAAGTAAACGTACTACCATAAAGATGTAAATACAAACTGGAAAGTTTATTTCTGCTAATAAATTAATAAATCATAAAATTTTCAACCATATATGTCGATTCATTTCATGCTACGAAAATTAGATTCTTCGTAAGGTCCAATTAGGCAATTATAACTCATATTTTCACCATAAGAATACGATGTACAGAAAGACACTAGCTCCCTGTAAAAATTTTTGAAGAAGTAAATTTATTTTCACGGATTCATTTTTGTTTTCTTTGAAAAATTATCAACATGACCTCCACTATATTACGTACTCTTTAATTACTAAAAACAAATTTATTCTCTACGCACTTTTTTCCCACAAAACCAATTTTTGCTTCTAAAACAATTCTGCTTTCGATTACTCTTCAATGAAATAATGCGAGACCCATGGTATTCACCACCAAAATGGGGAATCACAGAAATTTTTTTCTTTGAATTCGTGCGGTATAAGACACATATAATTTAATATCACTTTCGAAAACAAATATTCATTGAAAACAATATTTGATGGATGATTGATTGCTCTTTACACTGCTTTAGATTGTGCTTCAAAACGTGTGTCATCAAATTTTACTTCTGTTTATTCGTTCAAAGTCATCAACAAACACTGGATTGCAATTTAGACTGATTTTTTCAGTTTTAAAGACGAGATAATGCTCTTTAAGTCAGCCACAATTAGGTAAGTATATAGAACCTGACGTGGACTATATTTGATCAAAATATAACAATGCAGTAATTCTTAAAATTTTATTTGAGGCCATTAATTAAACGAAGAGCTCAATTAAAGTAATTTCAGAAGTCATGATTGAAAATCAGCAAAGGTTTACTCTCATGTCTGCAATGATTACAGGTGCAATGAAAACACTGAAAAAAGTTTCGCCGACTTACGTACTTCAACTCGAAATACGAATCCAAAGCAATAAAACTAAATTGGTGATTGAAAATCAACTGTTATGAGCCAATTTCAACAATTTTAGCCAATAAAGGATAAACTAACCAGTAGCAATTTCTTCTTTGTTGGGTTCATTGTTCTTCTCTGGTGATGGTGGTACGACAGCATCAGCGACGACCTCGGAGTCTAAAGCTTCAAGATCTCTTAATCTGAAAAAAAAAGAGAAAAAACTGATAAAAAAATTTCAAGGAGAAAATGTCTGGTAATACAAATATTATTCATAAAACCTTCACATACATTTCTCTATTGACGAAAACTCAATACGAAACTATGCGGATATATGTAAAAATAATAGGTCTATTCTTCTTGCCATAACAGGGTGAACTCAATTCAAAATAGCTACAGAACGAGCATATGACAGTGTAAAAAATTTCTCAGTTCTTCTGCGATCAAAAGAACGATCCAAGAGAAAGTGCAAGGAAAAAAAAATTTAAGTTAAAAACGAATTTTAAAAAAATGAGTTTATTTTTTTGTTGCTTCAGCTTTATGCGAAAGAAAAATTATTTCGTTGCGGAAGGTTGGAAGCAGTTTTGGTATATTTAATAAATCGCAGTAAAGAGTAGAATAAAAGCTTATAATAAAAACAAATATGTATTACGTATCAGTTGTCACATAACGGATGCCCATTTCATCGTATGTGGAAGGTCGAGAGCCGAAAACTTTCTTTACACTTTTTCTACACCTCTTTTTCATTTAGTGCAGACAGTGTACGAACCTTTTACACTTTTCTCCGAAGTAAGTTTGCACTAAATCCAGTTAAAGAAAGCCAATACTTTGCACTATCTCAAAAAAGAACACAATTTATGAATTAGTGCAAAAACTCTTGCACTTTCTGGCGAAATGAGCAAACTTGTTACAATTACGTCACATCTTTAACAAAAATGGACAACCAATCTACCTTTGTAGTCGGAGTGAAGGAACTTAAAAACAAATTTGGAGAAGAAAACTTTGACTATAAAAAAATAAGAAAATCCACAATCAAATTGAACTTTTTTTGGAACCAAGTAAAACCTAATGTAACAATGGGCAGAGATTTGTGAAAATTAAATCAGGAAAATTGGATGTAAAAACACGGTTTAATCGAAAAGTGGATCCAGTGGGGGTGAATGTAAGAAATTTTCAAGTAAACTTCGGAAAAAAAAAAGGGAAATAAAGGAGAACGGAGAAGAAATCAAAGCGTTGTTTGTAATTTTCTGATTTTTCAACTCTGAAAGACGAAAGGACTGGTGGAAGTGGAGCTTCCAGCAAGTCTACGGAGACAAACCCCTCATAATGATTCCAGGATGGGTGGACAAAAGGGCTTAAGAGTGGAGCTCCTAGAGAGTATTTTACATGAAATGTTTTAAGGGTGGGGAGAAATGAAAATTCCGAGTCACGTAGGATCACGAAATATTTTACTGACGACCTTTAAAATTTACTGATGTCCAACATGATTTCATAACGGTTTTGGCATCGAAATTATTTTCCAGCGCCTAGAAGTTATTTCAAGCTGTCATTTCGAAGGAGTAGAAATATTAGCAGATATGATGGGTGCTACCGGTCTCCCTACATCAATTTTTTAATGGTATACTGAAGCACTAAATGCACTAAATGAATCAAATCGATCACATCGCCATTTTGGGTCGAGAAAAATAATAATAATAATAATTGTATCTTTTTCCAAAGAACTTCAGAAAAAACGGTGAGATACAATACCTATGGAAAATATAAAACCATACCATAATGGTGAGAAAACGTAAATTTTAATGACGTAATTTTTGTACAGTTGAAGGCGAAATTTGAAAAATAAGAAAGCATGATTTGTGAAAACAAAATCGTCATGGAGTCTCAAAGATCAACTAATTTCAGAGAAAATAAAAGGTGAGAAATTTACGAAGAATTGCTAATTAAGAAAACGAACGAACAGGTAGGTATCACCAAAATACGTGACCAAAGAAACGAAATTTTTAGAGATGTTTTTTTTGTTTTACTGTCTGCATTAATTAAACGTCCAAATGTGGTCTCGATTCAGAACAAGTACTATCATATACATGAGAACTAAATGAGCACAAATTTCTCCAATAGAAATATATCATTAGATGTTTCTAGAATCAAAGTGTCTAATTTAAGGACTATACAAGTTGAACGGAAAAAATATTTAGTAATTTTCATTGTTGATTGTATAAATGACGACCACTGCGTTATCATCATTTTGAAAATTAATATTTTATCATGAAGCTCATAAAATTAAACGCAATAAAAATCAAAACACTTATAGTTCAAAAAATATATTAGAAAAAAAGTAAATTTAAATTGTTCATTAAGAATTATGATTAATGAATATTATCCTTAAAAATTTTCAATCACGTTTTGATTATCTTTGAAAAAACAGAAAAGCTTATTATATCTTCAAGAATAACACCAAAGGTTATTATAAACAAGATAACCTAGTTTGAATGTCAAATAAAAATGAAAATTATCATTTTCCGAATTTTTCCATTTCCACCTTTATAAAAACTCCGTTATCAATAAAAAATACGAGCTGTTTTTTTATTCATATCTTTTACTGAATTAAGCCCAAAAGAGTATGGTAGAAGCTATCATTTTTCATATTGGAGAGATGATCATTAGTCTTTTAAAAATGAAGAATATACAACAAATGCTTAATACGAATTTCAAAAAATATACTCTTGACTAAAGGTACCTCCTTTCAGCTTAACTGATTTTGTTCTCTCTGAAAAAACACCAACTCATTCACACATTCATCCTCAACTAATCCTCCAAATTTTTCAATACATATATAATTAATTTGCAGGCTTCTTGCAATATTACCAGCAGAATTTTTCAATTCTTGTATTATGCTGGACAATTCATATTTATGAAATGTAAATTCTACTACCTCTACCTAATTATATACTGTCTTAGCCACAAAACCATAAAATACCTAATAATTAAAGATCCCCTATTTTCCTATTAAATGGTTTTCAATGAATTCCACAAAGGGCCTCTAAAAACCTTCAATATTTTTAAACATCTCACTTGTCTATGGAAGAATATTTGTTTTGATTTCTCCAACATTCCACAATGCCATTTCTACAATAATTTGAAATTTCTGCTTTAAAAAAAAATTGTTTTTCACCCTCTTTTGTTTCATGATGCAAATGTTTATTGGAATTTGAGTCTGCGATCAAACGAGACCTTTCTACCCGTTTCCCAGTATTCCAGAAATTTGTGGAAAATCTAAGAATGGTAATATTATAGAATTTTTTTTTCTTTTAAATAAAAAACCTATTTGGTGGATTATACAATGCTCCATTCCCACACCACAGACCTTTCAATTCACTTTCAACGTTGGGTTCTTTCTTGATTGTGAAAGGAGTTGAAACAATTGGGCAAATACATTAACCTTCTAGTGAAGAGACCAGATTTTAAAGGCCTATATAACTAGAAAACGCGTACAGCTGATTGACATGTCCGCCAATAACTTCCTGCTTTTTTGTTCGAGTCGAAAATTCGTACGTACGCCAGTCAATAATTCATTTCGAACAGCTAGACTAAAAATCGTTAATACTACTCGCAGAAATATACTAGGTTACGATTTTCGCAAGATGGACCCCATCCTCTAATGGATGACCTCATCATTCGGCGAAACCAAAATACGGTAACGAGAAACCAGTTACTTTTGCGACTAGATTTTTCCAACCGGCGATAATATTCGAGAACGAGAAAGGTGACCTTCAATTTAAATGGGCGAATTACCGCTCTCGTTGGCGCACAAAATTAAACAGCAAGTACTCCTCATTTACGACGTAGGTATACAGTACACTAGACACAAAAACGTACGTAGGAAGAGAAAATGAGCCCCCATTTTACCGCCCTGTAAAACACAACACGTCGTCAACGTCATTTTTCACGCTATAAGTTCGAGTTAATCGACGATGGTTATGGTGGAAAGTATACTCGCGCAAGGAACGCTTTTGCCCCCTTTCAAAAAGAAAATTTGGCTACTCTCAATCTCGAGAAGGAATCAACCATGTAGGCTATTTTCTGAAAATAGCTCAAGAAATTGTGTAACATTTTTTTGAAAACCAACCTTTCACAGTCGAGTTCATAAATTTCTCTACTATTTATATGGGAAGAAAAATTCAAGGAAAAAAAAAAAAAAAAAACTTGAAAAATATCGTGTAGATAATATGACAACTTAGATGAGAAAGAGGACCTATGGCAAAAAACTCTATAGAATTGCGGTAATAATCCTCATCTTCAGCCTATGATAGCCTACAGTTCAAATTTTTTTTTTCTGTTTAAAGCAATTTGGATAATGTTTATGTAAAAGAATTCAAAACACTTACGTCATCTGTGTGGTTCCATAATTTGTATTTTTTTTTTATAAAATGCACGTTTAATTTATATAAAATTGAGAAACTGAAACGTTTCTTAGCTAATGTTTTGTTGCGCAATTTTCGAGTTTTCTTTAAGAAGGTTTTCGAAGGAAATCTACAAATTAAAATTGATTTTCTATGGAGTCAGGGGTGACGTGATAGAAGATTCGTGTTTTGTCTCACGACCACAGGAAAATTTCGGCAATATTAGCTGAAATTCATATATTGTATGTATATGTATACACACACACAAATACACATTTCTGTTGAACTCGGTATAGGTCGCAATTTTTATCTGATAGTCTTGAAATCTGGTACACTAATTTTGACTTACACAAGGACGAATCCTGTTGTTTTTGGTTCAGATCGGCATTATGATTTCTTGAATGAAAAAAGTCAATAGAATAAACAAAATCAGAACCACATACGTTTGTAACCGCAACACGCATGCAGTCACACAATTTGTTGCAAAACGCGTAATTTGCAACCAATAGTCACGAAATTTGGTAGACATTGAATTCATTATACTCCATCAAACTGCAAAATTTTGTTTCAATCGGCTTAACGGTTGATGGGTGAAGGCGATTTGAAAAAATATTAAACTATTGGGAAGAAAATATGAAGTCTACATTCCAGATGAATCAAAGAAACTGATCGGAAGATGACTTTCTTATATTTCATTGGCTAAAGCCATCATTTAATAACTTGCGTACGTTTTTTTATAACTTCGCAATACACTTCATACATTCAATTCATTATGAATTTCATTGACACTTCGTACCAAAAGTCGGAAACCAAGAGAATCCGATAAATTGGTCAAGGTCAGAAGCCTGAAGAAGTGGAAGCATAAAAGCTGAAAGTGGACTATAGCAGAAGCTTAATCTAGTGAATTTTAATTCTACTCATTTGACTATTAATCATCGATGCGACACGAAATTTTCGAACTGGAATCTAAAAGCCAGAATCTGATAAATTTTTGAAGGTTAGAATCTTAAAGAAGCCGAGGTATAAAGGACGATTTATATTCACTGATCCAATTCGTTTGACCTCATACGTAAGAAGCTGATTTAAGGGAAATAAATCATGATTCATACGTTTTTTCACGATTTATTTTCTAAATGATTAAAATTTCCTTAATTTACAGCATACAGTTTAGGGTAAGAGAACAGAGAAAGTGAGTTTAAACCCTGCTCAAAGGCTGGCACCTAGCAACCCGAAGTAAAAACTCGATCATTCAACTTCCCATGACTGCATTTAAGAAATAAAACATCAAAAAAGTTTTTTTGCACTACAGCAACTGTCCTTTTCATATTTTTTGACGGGATCCAGAATCACGTAAGGTCAGGCAAGAAAAGTAGATCAACAGGAAGGATGAAATAAGTACGGTTAAATACAAAATCTTCATCAAAAGTCTTACACGAATAAAATTTATGAATCTCAGTCGTGCGTTTTTAATAGGTTAGTCAAGTAAACAAATGCATTTTCCATGTTTGTATGGCATAGGGAAGTGAAAATGTTTTAGTTTCTTTAATATTTCTTCTCAAACAAGAATGATTACTATTATTGTTTAAGATGGGACTGAGATACGAGTATAAAAAAGAAACACAATAGGTAGAATATCTAACCCCTTTTATGGCGCCAAGTCTATACTTCAACACACAGAAGACTTTCTTTACCAGTAAGACTTGAATTACTTTTCAAGCAAGTAGTACCGTGAATATAGAGGCCAGTGGCGTAGCCAGGATTTTCTTAAGGGGATATTTGATGATAAAAAATTTCTCTACTTTCCTCTCATCCCCAGCGGCAAATTTCAATAATTTTTTGTTGAAGGGAGAGGGAACACAGACGGACTTTGGTCAACCATCTCATTGGACCAAACAATTTTAATTAAAAAATGTTTATCGAAACCTTCCGAGCCAGGGCCATAATTATGCAGGATTTATCTCGGAGGACTGCTCGCGAAAACATTTTCTGCGTATTTTCGGATACGAGTTTCTAATTTTCATGCAAATCGTCATTATTTGTCATGAAATCAAAAACTACAATAGTCTTACTCTGTGAAATTCTGCTTTAAAAAAATTCGAAGAGAGGATTTATCCCTCTAATTCCCCTTGGCTACGTCACTGATAGAGGGCATCACACCGAGTTGAGAACGTGGAAAATTTTCCTTCCAAGTTGAGACTTGAGAACAGTTGAATAATATTTTATCTGAAATCTACAGAGTCTGATAATATCCTCTGGCGGCGAATCAACAAGAATGCAAAACAGCATATTTAAATTTAAAAAGACTAGGTTGAAGGGAGCTACCTCACCTTCTGTGAGCCGAGTTTAAATGAAAACTTATTCGCCGTAATTTTGCTCTTATTTCACCTGCTTAATTTCAAAATCAATCATACAAACTGCAACCGAATGAAAAATTAAAGAAAATCGTTTCAGGCCAATCGATTTTCCAGAAACTCCTTTTTCGGCTTTTTTAAATGCAAAACTTTTTTTTCTCCACATTAGCCCGAATATAGCACCCAGGTGCAGCTGATTTTTTTTTAATATTCTGGATTTTGTCACAGACAAATAATATAAAAATTGTAAGCGGTTCTGCTCCTTTTTTTTTCTTAGTCTCCGAGTATAATCGCGAAATTTTCTTAATATCTTCTGCTGAAAGTTCTCCAAAACATTTGTATTCCAAGATAAGTAGAATGATGCGTCGTAGTCGAAAAAAAAAATTAAATGTGTCCAAAACGTCGAAAATTACAAGAAATTTTAATTTTGTTTCCACACCTTCTCAGGTTCTCATAAATTTTTTGCACTAAATTCAAATTAGCATTACGGAATTTTTCATCTCTCACTCGAATCATATGTAATGTCGTATTGGTTAAAAACTTTACAAAAACAGGTACGGAAACATAATAGTATGGAAATTTACCATACAAGCTTACAAGTACCTTATTTGACGAATGCATACCTATAGTCTACGCATTATAGTAACCAAAAGCATATTTGTACTGGTGAAGAGTTATGCCTAATCTCACTCCAGCCTCTTTGAGGAACAAAAATACGGTTCCGTCACTGTATCCTAGAGAGCAACAAAGTCTTTTATAATTTTTATTACCGGTTACAATGAGAAAGAAAAATTATTGCAGGAGAGCTATAGATGTCAGAAGTCTATTACGGCTCAAACTTTTCCGTTATGTTAATTATCTATCGCCTTAATTGCTAACTTTCCAGTAGGTAAGTAAAGCCACAATCGGTAGGCAGGTGCAGTTATACTTTTGGACATTTATTCTGGATATGTGTAGAATAGGCACAACAAATCTTCATTCGTAATTTATCATTATTTCCATCACCGAAAATTTAAACAGACTTTCAGCTGACAATAAATTTTTAAATTTTTATTCAAAATTTTCAAAATAATCGAATTATATTGTGATTTTCATCTGGTAATTAACGAATTCTCAGCTAAATCCAACCTACGATTTTGTGAGAATCAAAGTGCAGTAGAGGATAAAAAAAAATTTTTATTTTGAAAAATGGCACTTTGCCATTATGTTTCAAATAATATTTTGCCAAACAATAGAATAGAAAAATTAATAATAAGCCCTCGACTGATGTTTCCATTTAAATCGGTTTGAAAAATCATTGTTAAAAAAAAAAAAAATGGAAATATTGGTTAAAAAAATATTGTAGATCATTCAGTTTGATAAAATCACGTCCACCTGCAATTCAACAGACCTGAAAAAGATAAAAACGTGATCCAAAATAGAATGAATTCTAAACAAACAAAAAAAAAATATATTAGCATAAATATATCTACTCGTTGAGAAAAAAAAGATTAGGCTCTCCATAATAAAAAAAATTAATTCAACGAAACGATTAGAATTTTAAATTAGTTCATTAAATTGACAAAACTACGCCCTAATTTAGGCGAAAAAATAAATGCATATTAAAGTAATCGGAACATAACTCATAGATGAAAAGTGAAAACGAAATTTTTCAATTTTGTACGAGTTGTAAGTCTGATTATATTAATTTTGTGCGGCCTGCGGCCTTTTATTTCGATTTGAAAATGAGAAATTTTATGTTCGCCTCAACTTCGTCAGCACAAATTCACGTTTTCATTTAGGTCAGAAAAACGATTTTTCCCTATACTTCGTGTGGCCACAAAATGACACGACGAGGACAAAATTATTAGCACCAACCAGCGAAGCAGCGTACCGTATTAAATATTTTTCATTCATTTATTTCACGCGAAATACGTAGGCTAATTGATTTTTATGACAGCGTGAATTATGATCTTGAGGATTACGCGAATTTCATTGTATGGAAGTTTTGTGTCGTTCGCTTTTTCTCTGCCCAAACAGCAAACGTTCAATATAATCAGGAAATGAATAATAATTCAAACGTACAGCTTTGAGCAATTTTGTTTTTAAATTTCATAAATTTGTTTATTAGGATGATTTGCAACTCGAAAAACTTTCCACAATGTGTAACGAAGTAAACAAGATTTTATAGATTTTCCCCCCTTTCCGCTCCTTGAAGAAAATGTTCAATACAATTTTTTAGTACCACATTCAAATTCTTCACTATCTCACGGTGACAATAATTTAATTTTGTAATATTGTAAAAGGCATGAAAAGGTAGAAAACTGCGAAGAGAGATCGTTATAAAGGGGAGAAAAAACTTTTCAGTTTTTTTTTATGAAGACTGTAAAACAATATCACGGATCTCCAATTTTTGGGGGCTAGCTTCATGAATTAGGAGGCAATTTGATGGTAGAAATAAATCAAGAACATAAAAACAGGAAGTAAACTTCAATTAAGTGTTGACTGATGACTCAGAAAGGTGTCTCTCATAAACAAAATATGTACGTGCCATTCTGCAGCTGTCATTATGCAGCATGTAGCATCAAGTGTGAAAAATATGCGATTTTAGTGCGATTTGAAACATCAATATGATTACAAATTATGTTTTGGAAATTGTAGTACCTCGGAAAAGTTTTATGTACGTCTGCAGTAAGCGAATTGTATGCTACGTCAATACTGCATACCACAAAGAAACCTGCAGTACCTAATCTTCTCTGTATTGTTTTGACAGGTAAATCTTCGTTCTTCCATATAAAATGACCATAACCCCTGCTTTTTTATAAATCACCTTATTTAATCTGTAAACAGTGACCAAAATGTCAAATGTCATGTTCCTCAATACGTACTAATGAAAGGATTTTGATATTTGGATATCTCTTCATCTTATTTGTGAAAAACTGTAAATGTTTTTACTGTCCTAAACTCCTTAATGGCAAACAAATTACCCCAAATATTAATGTTTCCTACAGACAAACCATTTCTGGGTCGATGCATCTATATATTGAAAATCTTCCTCTCAACCCTTCTACAAGTTGTTTCTATTTGGTATAACATTCTATATGCACTAAGGCATGGCATTTGAGATACGTAGATTTTAGGGTCTTATTTCTGGTACAAGTAACCATGTCATTAGATTCATATCCAACTGTAAATGTTTTTCGCCATGTCCTCTACATACTGATAGATGCCAACCTATCCAAATATGTAATAATTTATTTTGTAATAAAATTTTCCTCAAAATCAAACATTTCAGGCTCTCTGAATCGGGTGTATTGACAATTTTCTTTCCAGGTTTTATTTTTTGTCTTCATTCAGTTTTCAATGACACAGCATTCTTTGAACATTTTTTTTTTATATGTCACAAGTACTGACAAATGGACTTACGATATGTAGATATTCAGGTCTTACTTCCAGTATAAATAATTGAGTCATTCTAATTGTGTTTAACTGGTCATGTTATTTACTTCCTCCTTTACATCCCAATGGCAGGCAAATAAACCCAACATATTATAAATAAATGTACTGGAAAACTCTGAAAAGCATTTCCGGCACCAAGAATATTTCTATCAAAAAACACTTCCTAAAATTTTTTTCAATCACAATATTTTTTTAAACGATACAAAGCAATTTAAAAAATTTTTTTCCACGTTCACACAATTTCTATCCAAATAAATTATGTTTCGTGATCAATCATTTTCATCGCGTATCTATATGATGTTTTGAAAGAGAGGGTTTCATGTAATTTGCTCTTGATAATGTGTTACAGAAATATGACGGGTACATAAAGGTACTGATAGCATCACCATGCATTTTTCAAATGAGCCAGATTTTCATTTTTATGATTTTAAATACTTTCGCATTTCCGGCTCAATTTCACTTTACAGAGAATATTTTAATAACATATATTATCTCCGTGTTGTTGATGTCCAACCTAATATACTAGGCAAATTCTTCTACCTCTACTGGGTATAGTTATGGTCACCCATATAGGTTAATATGTATTTCCCAATTTTACATTTTCTCAAATTTTCCAACTTTATAGATTGTAACTTCGAATGATCATACAGAAAGATTTTACCTGCACCGTATAAGCATAATGGATACAAAAATGCTACATCATCGCTTTGGTGGCATTTGTGGAAAAAATGTCCAACACAAATATATGTCTTGAGGTGTAATATGCGATGCAACAAGTACACATTTTGTTAACAGCTGTTTTCGGTTCTGGTAATAATTTTTCCTTAATTTTTTGTCTACTATCTAGGACATTAGGGATTTATTTCCACAGAATGGGACAATCACCATCGACCTCAGAACCTCTAAAAACCCATCGAAGATATATTTTTGAGAATTTTATTCTGAAATTGTCAAGGTCTGGACTTGGTGTTGTTTTTTGTTTTTATGATTTTTTTTTCCTCATGATACCGTCACCAAAATGTACTTCAGGCGTCGTGTTACACTCCAATATGCACATTTGTTGTAGGCAGACGTTTTCCCAACAAGCATCATGTCAATAACACAGCGTTTTTTCATACACTTTGTCAAAAGAGTGGACTGTAGGCTTTCAACAAATCTTTTAATTTGATTATAAATTGATAGACAAAACAACAACCTCAATTTTAGACAGTTTTCAGTCTGAAGACACCAGCATAACCTCAAGAAGGCTAGCTAGAGGACAAATTACCCTTTTAGGCTCATTAGTTATTTATAACAGGCCTATTTTACCCAGAAAATTTGATCTTGTTAAATTCTTCGCCTCACAAGAAGTATCTAATTTCGAAATTTTAATTTAAGGAAAGGGGAAGGTATTACAAAAGCCACCAAAAAAACTTTTTGATTTTTTCAACGGATTTTCGGTTTTAAATTCTTTCTCTAGCCATGCAGATTTTAATCGGTCCTTGTAGTAGTTCCCTCAAAATAAAAAGCGAGACGAGATACTATTCGAAGAATTCATAATTCACTCATTAATTCCTGAAAAAAAAAGGATATATTTTCTATATACAAATGAGGATAACACGATACACGTACAAAACATACACAAGACAAAACAGGCCAGTTAAATTAGATAAAAAAAAAGTAGTTTCAAGTGCCCTTTCAAACATATTAAAAATCCCAAAAATCTGGCTGTGGCTTCACCCCTTCGAATTTTGTGACCCTAATAGGTTTTTAATGATTTACTTCTTTCCTAATAACAATAACAAAAAATTGTTCGAACAAATAATATAGTATATAAAATGGGGTACCGGACATGATTTTCAGTAAACATATTTTCAAATTCTTTAAAAAAAATAAAAAATATCAGTGAAAACCGCATTAAAATTGGTTGGATAGAATGGGATAAAATGAATGGTAAATTTGAGTTGTCAAAAAACGTTGTGATATTTTTTGAGCAGTGGGTGTGATGTCATAGAATTGACACATCAGCAAACTTTTCACCTCTTTCACAGGTTTCTCATTCATTCATCCTCACTCTCCTGTGTTTGTACATTGGTTTAGTTAAGCTCATAAATTTAGAAAGTTCATGGTGACTGTGAGGGAGGGGATAAAAGGATGTGCACTTGCACCCCCCACCCACTCCCTTATTTATAGACAAATTCAAAACATTGAAAAACAATAAAAACTAATAAAATCAAAAACCAATTATTCCTTATTTGTTTTTATATTAAAGCACAGCCTTGGAAAAAATTTTTGGTGGTGCCTGAGGAGTTATTTACTTTGAGGGCTGAGTTCATATTTGCAA
This sequence comes from Ericerus pela, assembly GCA_011428145.1. Lineage (NCBI taxonomy): Eukaryota > Metazoa > Arthropoda > Insecta > Hemiptera > Coccidae > Ericerus > Ericerus pela. The sequence continues at coordinate 266,103 of WOFM01000107.1, read as the reverse complement.
CCCATTTTTAGATTTAACCCTTCATTTAGCCCCCTGTAGCCCAAGAAATGGAATTAAGATAATATTCTTGGATATTATTGAATGATACATCGATAATATTGTTTTTTGAGGCTCTGAGTTTACATTTATAATCCATTTTTAGATTGAACCCCTCCTTGGCCCCCTGTGACCCCAAACAGGGGGTTAAGATTATATTCTTTGATATTATTGAGTGATATATCATCAATAATATTTTTTGAGGTGCTGAGTTTAGATTTGCAACCCATTTTTTGATCAAATCCATTATTGAGCCCCCGTGACCCTAAACAGGGGGTTCAAATAAAATTCTTAGATATTATTGAGTGATACACAATAAATAATGTTTTTTGAGGCACTGAGATTATATTTACAATCCATTTTTAGATTTAACCACTTTTTTTCTTCCTGTGGCCCCAAAAAAGGAATTGCAATTATATCTTCACTTATTATTGAGTGATTTATTAGATATTGGATGCCCATGTTTTTTGAGACCAACAAAAAACAACAAAATTCAGTAAAACCACTTGCCCAACTTACTTGTAAGAAAAATAAGATTTTTGTATTTGTACTCAGAAACTTGTAAAACATTATAAACAATATATCACACAATAAAATGTGAAAAGTCAAAATTAGCTTCTTATATCTGAACCACTTTGGATCACATTAAAAGGAGTTGTATGAAGAAATACATGTCAAAATAAAACTTCAAGTCAAAAAAAATTACCAATAATGTATAACACAATATAAAGAGAAATTTAAAATTAGCCCCTTTCAGAGCTCCTGTGGGATCACATAATGGGTAAAATTAAGAAATTACATCAAATTCAAAATCAGCAGCTAAAAAACTATTTCAAATGATGTAATACACTACAAAATATGAAAAGTCAAAATTTCCCCTTGGGCGTCAAAAATGAATCAAATGAATAAAATAATGTCAAATTTGAACTTGTTGCCTCAAGAAACATTAAAAATGATGTATTACATAATAATATGTAAAAAAACAAAATTGGGCTCTTTTATAAATCCCTTGGGGTCAAAAAATTGATCAAATTGAAAAATTATTGACAAATTTGAACTCAGCACCTCAAGAAACATTACAAATGATGTATTTCATAACAATATGAAAAAAAAAACAAAATTGGGCGCTTTTATAAGTCCCTTGGGGTCAAAAAATTGATCAAATTAAAAAATTATAGACAAATTTGAACTCAGTACCTCAAGAAACATTACAAATGATGTATTACATACTAAAATGTAAAAAAACAAAATTGGGCCCTTTTTTGAGTCCCTTTGGGCCAAAATATTGATCAAATTAAAAAACTTAAGGTCCAGTTTGAACTCAGTACCTCAAAAAATATTTTTTTAAAGCATAAACAAACAATATTATACCACCTTTGTGTTGATTTGGATAATTTCAGTGTATATATGTTGAAAGTTCCAAGAAAATGAATTTTTGGCCCATATCTGCTGCCCCTTTCTTATTTTTGGGATTTCAAAAAAAAAAAATTAGATGTGATACTCAAGCACCCTCATACCAATTTTCAACCTTCTACCTCAGTGGGAAGTACAAAAAATAAATACAGATAGAAATCCGAACTTATTAAATCTTATTTACTTAGGTGATAATTTAGACTTTGAGCTTTCTGTGCCAAAAGTTTTCTTGGGTCCTGAAATGAAATGTGCGCCCACCCTTGCTTCAAAGTCATTTTTTAAAGTCAATTTTGTTCAGTAAATTTTCACCAAAAAACAACTTAAAAATGAAGTTTTAATGAGATGTATTGAAACCAGCAACCTCTAATGCAAAATACAAAGATGTCAATTCTATGACATCACAACAACAGGGTGCTCATCGAGGTACTGTTTTTGGTGCAGCGTAACTTTGACATCTTATGTCTTCCTTTCTATTTAATATTTTTCAAAAAAAATTTCAGAACCTTCATTCACAGGCTTTAGACTATCTCTCCCATTAATTTTAAGTAATTCTGAGAGTCATGTCCGGTACCCTATTGTCAACTACAAAGCAATCTCAATATTATTTTTTCAAGTGCTATAGAAAGCTCAGAAAATGACATGAAAGTTTGCACAAATCAATAATAAAAGGTACTACGCTGAATGAGGCCTAGCCTCTCTCTATACATATTATACTGGTATAACCGGTCGAGCTAACATTCCTAGTTACCTGCCATATAGAGAATTCATAAAACTAAATATTTATTGTTTTTTTTGTCTGTGTTTATTTATGTGTATACATTTATATGCAACACATTAACTTCAGAACCACTCAATAAAACATTTTTGGAATCTCTATTAGGAAAGAAGTGAATCATTAAAAACCTGTCGAAAGGCACAAAAAATAAATTTTTAGGGGTGAAGCCGCTGCCAGATTTTGAGGGATTTTTAATACATTTAAAAGGGCACTTGAAATTATCGAATTCCAAAGCGAAATATTTTCCCTGAATTTATTAAGTAAAAACATATAATTTGATTGAACTGCAATAACTTTTGTCACAAATAACAAATAAACAAAGCTTCCCTTATTTTTCGAAAATAAATTTCTATTAAATAGAAAATCTTCCAACCATATCGATAATACCATCCAATTTTGTCTTTAGAGGTAAGAATTTTTCAAAATGCTGTTTTGGACCTTTTATTTCCTCCAGCCATTGTTTTGAGGAAAACATCGGCCATTATTTTATGGTTCTTCAAAAATCAGAACAGATGTAAGCAAACAATATAAGATCAAATTTTTGACCAATGAGAACAATAACTTCCGAACAATTCTATTCAATATTAAGAACAAATGAAGTTTTTTGTTTCGCTTGATGAATTCCACCATTCAGAAGGAAGGTTTCATATAATACTTTCAACCAGCTTATTACACATTTACTCGAAATTCCATTCGAATTATAATTTTCTTTCTAGCCCTCGAGAAGGAACATTATTAATCAAATACGTACACCAAATATTTTAATTTTACTATTCCTTAACAAATACTTACACGAGTTTTAATTTATTAAGAGGTTATTCATGGGTCTAATACACTCAGATGTAGGCGGTCTTGTTCGATAAATACATACGTGTATAGCCTACATAAATATCCTCAAACAAGAAAAATAATACTTTACAAAAACAACAAAAGATGCTTGACATACAAACACAGCAGCAAGATTTTTTTTTTTTCATTACTTGATTTATGAGGTTACCCTACTTTCAGAATCATTTATTAATTCGATCAACAAAAAACAAACCTGCATTGAATTTATGCGCCATGAATTTCATTACCAAGGTATTATAATGGCAGACTAATTACATGCGTTAAGATGATAATAATAATGTATTGAAGACGCGGATTAAAAATCAGGACTCACACTCGATCTTTTTTTTACAGAATCCGGCACTCGACTTCAATATTTAATGGTCATGATTGTAATTTTAACCGAATGAATATTTGTATTATTTTACGATAGTCCAGGGTTGTAGTACTACATAGGCCTACTATTGGTATAGACAACAAAAACATAGGTACTAAGGCTTATTACTTATAATAAGGGTAACCTATGGAAATTCTTCCCCATGAATTTTCATTCAAATTTACTTCACCACTCATTTACAACCATAATTTCTTTTAGATAGATCGAATAGGATATAAACAACGACATTTCAATTTAATAATATAGCATTTCTGAAGACTAAAAGCCAATGAGATCAATTTTTGTTCATTGACTAAAACCATAACAAAGTTTAATGATTTCAAGTAACAGACCACCAATGTTTAAATTAAATTGTTTAATTCAATTACTTTTTCATACTCTCAGGTTAAAAGTTCTAGTAAAATAATTAAAAGACAAATGGTAATAAGGCAATTTTGGAGTTATCTCTAGATAAAAAAAATGCTAGTTTTAAAGTAATAGTGCAGCTAACGCTGAAGACGAAAAGTCACTGAAAAAAATTATTTTCAAAAACAATAAAAAAATGTACAAAAAAATGAAAAGTAATTCTTCCAAAATATTTCTCCAGCAAGATCTAGCTCTAGGGACTGGAATTATTGAAGTTGGTGCTAATTAAAAAGTTTTGTCATAAAATTGGAAGGAACTGACGTAAGTATAAAGCCTAAGTGGTGAAGGAAAAGAGCGCCGACTTTAATAATTCCAGTCCTTAGACGTATGTCTTGATGGAGAAATTTTAGAAGAATTATTTTTCAATTTCAAGGGCATTTTTTATTGTTTTTGTTTTGAAGTCGGTTCGACTTTTTGAAAAAAATTTTCTTCAATGACTTCGTTTCTAACGTTAGCGGTAATATTACTTTAAAACTAGCTGTTTTTTTATTTAAAGATAACTCGAAAACTAGCACTCCGATTCTAAAAAATAATTTAATAGGACCACCATGAGATCATCCACTATGATTTGAAAAAAAGTTCATCAAAATCGGTGCCCAGATTGAGAACTTAAACGGGAACAAACATAAAAATAAAACAAAACATATATACAGATCGAACTGACGACCTCCTCCTTTTTTTTCGAAGTCGGTTAAAAAAAAAAGCCGAGCATTAGATTTTATAACAATTCCATCGAAGTAATTTCTTTCAAGCCCAAACAGAGATAATCAACTAAAAAAAAATGCCTTTTTCATATAAACTATTTTCATTCATGATTTTTCAAAAGTCAATCCAATATTATCTATTATGTATATGAATAATTTCTCATCTGCAAGAAGAAACATCGGATTATCTCTATGTCTATCAGAAATTTGTGACACAGACCGGTTTATAAATATGACGCCCTCTAAGTTCCCCCTCTGCCTGCCCTTCCCTGGCCACCCTCAAAACTCTTTTTTCAACGAATTGACCAAAACGATGTTATTATTCATACGATTAAAATAGGTAAACTTCATTTACGAACAGAATTTTAGACATGATTAAATAATTATGGAAAGGTGAACTAGGATGTGTTTAGGCAGCAATAAGTAAAACGGCCCCTGTTTCCTAGCGACATTTTGTTACTAGCGTATATGTAAACAGCGCCGTGAAGAAATAAACTAAAAGACGGTTAAGTAAAAACTCCATTACTACCGTAGCGAAGTAATGAATATCATTATGACAATTCGGAATTGACTTAAAAATGTTTTACTTTGTTAACCAAAATCAATTTAATAATAATCTCTTTTTGATGCATGATTAACGGGAAAAAAAAATTCTGTATTTTTGTAACCCTCCTATAGATAGAAACCATACGCGCCTAGTTCAGTGTTGCCGGATTCAGGAAAAAAAAGGAAATGTAACTTTTTGAACGCCCCTCATGTAGTATATTTTCACTTTTTGCTCGTCTGCTCCTTTTTTGGGAGTCAGTGGAGCTCCGCTTATGAACCTATGGTAATAAAACATGAGATAGAGTAAGAGGCTTTCATAGGCTACGAGGAGGAAGTTCTCGAAGTTTTGCAAATCCTCTGTGTTGTTATACAAATAACTTACGTAAATTGAAAGATTTTGATCTGAAAGCGACTATTAAGGACTGGTTTGGTATTGAATTTGAGAAAAATCGGTCAACTGGTATTCGAATAGCAGCCAATACAAAATTTGACACTTTTGGAACATACACAATCTAATCACGGTTAATGCGTGGAAAAGATCTTTTTTCGGCCTTAATTAAAACTGTTGAACTACAATAAAATCATTTACGACAGTGGCAAAGCCAACTTATACAACAGTTAAGTAAAAATTGCAGAATAATTTAAAAAAAAAAAACAAAAAAAACGAGAGTAGTTTTACGGTTGATTATTAAATTCTTTATTCCCTGAAATGTGATTCATCATGCGATCATTTTCGTCATTTTTTCTCTGGTTATGATACGAATGAATTATAGCTAAAATAGTGAAGCTGGTTACTAGTAACTGTGAACTATGGTGAGAAACTGACTATCATTCTGCTTCATGGATAGATAAGTAAAATTTGCTTCGACAGCGAAGAAAACGTAAATTTTTCCAAGATTTTTATTTTAACATTGTAATTTAGGCTACAATATTATTCCTTCTGAAAAGGGCAGAAATACAGAATTGGTTGATTTCCAATTAAAAAAATCGAGGCAGACGAGATGAGTGGTAAAAGAGAAAGCTGTCGTTAATTAAATTACAATGACAAACTTCACATGAGACTGTAATAATTAACGAATAAATAATTTTTATAATATTAATTACAAAATAGACTAATAACGAGTCGGTTCATCGGCGAATTTAAAGGACAAAAAAAAGTTAGGAATAGGGAGGCGTAAGTCCCAACTCCCCAGAGATGAAATGAACGTCCCTCCCCATGGAAAGTCAAAAGAATATAAATATTGTAATGGTGTTCAAAATTCAAAACGCAAATGGATAAAACTCGGGTCACTTAGACCCGTACCTCCTTAAACACTTCGACGAAAATCCATGAGGCAGAAATATTTCGAAGCATTACAGAAATACAAAAAAATCATCATTCCATTTTTACGACTTATTTTCTCAAATTTTCAACCATTTATTAAACTAATTTATAAATAAATTTCAACATTCTTATTTACAGCGACTAACCAGAAATATATAGTTAAAAAATTAACCAAATACTCGGATAAAAATTAAAAAATCAGTAAGTTAAGTATGATAGCCTAGTACTAAAGTACGAAAAATATCTGCGTTCGTTTCGATCATAGTCACAATATTAGAACTTCAGAACAAAAACAACGGACTATACAAAAAAATTAATTAGGATCATCAACGTATGAAATTCACGCATTTCACTTACTTATTCAGCTCGGAGAATACGGCCGATCGTCGATCGGCGAGGTCAGTAAACCAAGCATCACCAAAATGTCCGCAAAGACTAACAATAAAAACACTGATCAATAATTTTAGAGAAAACAACATAACTAATAAGTTACGTTGGGGAATCGGTGAGAAACAATCTCAATTTGAAAGAGAATTTCGCAATTTCACAAAAATAAAATCAAGAGCGCAGAAAACGTAGTTCTCACACTCGGAATATATCAACAACTATGGCAGTTATAGGAATGTACTGACGAAGGAAAACGGTAACGAAAATGAAATATCTTTCTAGAAACTCCTTGTAATTCCAGCGAAGCAGCGAGGGCAGCGAGGTCGGTCGAGAAATCCCGAACGACAAAAACATTAAAACAAAAATAAACAGACATCGATAGGTAAATACGTCGATACTATAAAGTGTAGAGAATATCGAAAACCATCATTCCTACCCTTTGACTATATAGCTTATGGACTGCTAGAACTGATAAAATCTTGAAGCCGAACACTGCAGGCGTTACTTTTCGAAAAAGGTACTTTGTGTGAAAACTGAATTTGTATCAGGTAGAATATCGTGATTTTTATATTTAGACCTAATTATTTCGTTCCGTAATTCTTACTTTTTTTTTATACAGAACGTTTTAATGCAAATGGGATTAAATGTTATTACTGTCGATGGAAAACTAATCAAAGAATTACGTACTTATATATTGAAATGTCACGCTTGTTAGAAAACAACTGCTAATATAAGAAAAATCTTCTCCCAATACACAACAATTGTTTTGTTATGTGTAGGTTCATAAATGTTCATACTGTAGCAGACAATTTCAGAGTGTCAGTGGTTTATCATATCATGCTCAAAAATCTCATGGAGTTACTTCTTCACAGGCAAGTATCATAAAATATAGTTGAGTGAAAGAATCATGGAAGTATGTAAAATTAATTCGTTGACAAATTAAGGGCTACACACGAATTAATGCCTTGTGTTTAAGAACATTAATTCGCCGATAAATTGAAAAGAATTCATCGACAAATCAGTCATTATTACTCACGAATCAAATGGAATTTGTCGACGAATTCTATTTGATTTGTGTGCATTTAATAACATTGATTTGTCGATGACTTAAAGCTCTTAAATGCACACGAATTCCCTTCGATTTGCAAATATAATTTTAATTACTAAATTAACGAATTATAAAAATTAATTTTTTTCTAGCCAGAATTGGAAATTTGTAATCACCCTCACGTATCACCAAAGGTCATTTTTTGTAAAAAGAACGCCTGTTAACAGTGGCTTCAGCGGTCTTCCATTTAACCCTATGTATTTCTTATCAGTTCTAGCAGTGCATAAGCTATATAGTCAAAGTTCCTACAGGTCCAATGCTGGTATAATTGTTGTTCTACACTCCACCTACACTCGCTTACTAACCTTTAGCGCAACTACTTTCAATAACGTAAACTAACACTATTCAGGTTGTGCGAACAAACACAACTTTTTTCATTCGTTCACCCGAGAACGCTGAAACTCATTTCCAAATCAAAATTTAATCTCGTAATGGAGGGAGATCGTTCATCTTCCTCAAACTTGTAAATTGTACTTTAAGTCATTGCATTATAGTATCTCTAATTAACTTGTTTCTTTCCTTATTTCAACCTCACTTCATGGTAGGCAGAGCTGCGATTCCTGAACAGTTAGTACAGAGCGATACTTAATCTTTCATTTTAATTTTTTTTTTGCTATAGTATCCAAAAGTTTAAGGAACTATAAGCTTTTATTTTCGTTAAAAGTTAATTTTTTTACGAAGTATATTTTAATTCATAAGTTGTTAACTCAGTGAATTTTTTTCGTTTAATTTTTCGAAAAGTTCATCAAAAATTATTCGAGGTTAAATTGAATTACATTGGCGCCAAAATAGTTTAACGTCATTTTAATCATCTTCCAAAAAATACTGGATCGTCTTTTTGCGGTAAGGTGAAACAAAAAGGATTTTTGCCGTGGGATTGCAGATTACTTCGGACCTGGATCGTCTGTTACAGTAAGGTAAATCATCAAAAAGTTCAAAAATCAGAGATTGCTGTTACGTCGAACTCAATTATTGTGATCTTCGAACGCCATCATCTGCTAAAAATCATCATCGAAATTTCGTCGATCAAGTGCTGCTGATTCAACCAATTTGTATGCTGCCATGACTGAAATTCTCACAAGACGACCTGAGATTGATCCAAGTACTGACTCACGGGAAAACGCCAATTACTCACAAACTCAACTGGGAAATATTCAACGGAATTCCGCAGATTACAGGTAATGTAATTTTTGATACTTTCAAGTTATATATTTCATTTACTATTGCGGAAAACGATGGGATATATTCAGTGATTTTGTGGGAGATTGAGCAAAATTAGTAATATTAAAAATTTTTTTTTTTCTCTTTGAGAATTTTTTTTTCCTTTAATTTCCAAAACGCTTAATTTCAAGAACCCCCTTTAGTTCGGTAAAAATCAAGTGAAATTTCACAGGACGATTAAGTTTAAAAATAAGTTCGAATAAAGCAGGTTACGAATGATAAGGTTTTGGAAACAAATTGCTAATTGCACATCAAACTGTGAAGGAACAATAAAAATTAAAGAAAAAGATTATAAAAAATTATTAAATATTTTTGAAAACGAAAAAATAACAGAAGTAAGAATTAATTTAATTGAATTTCCATTCTGGAAAACATTTTTGGGAGAAATAGTTTTAGAAACTTTCTCAGTAAATGTTAGTGGAATAATTCATTATAAAAGAGGTATCGAAGTCGCAAAATTCATAGAAATTTCAAAAAATATTTTCAGTATTCAAGCTTTGGACTCGATAGAATCTTTCAGAATTTTTCTTGAAAATTTTGAAAGAGAAAATCCTCTTTAAAAATACGTAAAATTACGAAAATTAAAAAATATAATATAATATTAATAAGAAAAATACTTTCATATTTGAACAAATTTCATGTTCTAACAATTTATTGTCACAAAAGAAAAAATCCTTTGTCATATTGGAAAAGTTTACCTGTGAACTTTCATGTCACAAAATTCTTTTGTTCAAAATACGAATGCATAAACTTGAAAATTTATTACAATAAAATATTACAGATAGCATTCAAAAATAATTTTCAATAGATCCTTTGTTATAGACATTCACAAGGATTCAAATTTAAACAAGACTTCTTCAAGTTTAATTTTGAAATATATTCTCAGTTGGAATATTTTTTTCTTCTCTCATATTTTAAAATACGAATATATGCACGAATAATATTACGAAAATTAATAATTCAAATAAAAATAATTATTAATTAAAAAATAAAAATATTTTTTTTCCCCAAAAAATAAAATAAAATTTTTTTTTACAATTAATTTTTTTTGAAAATAAATTTTATTATTTCTTTTCAAAATTGAGTTGTCGGAACTAAGTACACTACCAAGTACTCCAGAAAGCATGAATATGGCAAGTGAGAGAACCACTACCCCATCTCATCAAGGAGGATCAGGCTCTGGGAGTACACACCCTCAAGTACATTATGTTATGCCAGCTGATGAAACCATACGTCCGATACAAGGTCCAAGTGGGAAAATATTTGATGGTCAACATTACTTGGACTGGAAACATATGATCATAGCTTTAATAAGGGGTTCGGGATATTGGGATGTTTTTGGACCACACCCTGAACTAAAAATTTATATCGAAAATATGGACAATTTACAATACAGACCATCTTCAAATTCTGCTAAAGCATACTTTAAAAAACAGGAATGTGCAAAAGCATTTATCATGGAACGCATGACATACAATGTATCAAAACAAATTAGAGGGTGCAAAACTGTAGATCAAATTTTTGAAAAATTAGATATAACTTATGGTTCTAAAAACAAAATAGTCGCAAATATGGCGAAATCAAAATGGACCGCTTTTCGCTTTACACCTGGTGGTAATATCAGAGGTGTTTTAAATAAATGGGATATCTTAGTACAAGAAGTTCGTGATGCAGGGAAGGAAGTATCTGAAGAAGAGGAATTGGAAAATCTTCAATTGGCACTAGGATACGAGCAAACCATTGAAAAAATGCAATTTGATAACCTCCCTTAAAATAGAAAAAATTTAGAAGTATTCAAACAAATATTAAAAGAAGACGGTGATCAAAAAATGAGAGATAAACAAATTAAATTACAATACCAATCGTCTAACAAAAAATTCGATAATAATGGGAATAAATTTAAAAATAATAATAAAAATTATAATAATAATAAAGACAATAGATGGAATAGAAATAATAATTATAGACGAAATAATAACACAAATGGAAATAATAATGGAAATAATAATAATAATAATAATAATAATTATAGAAATAATAATCCAAGAAATGAAAATAATAATCAAAATAATCAAAATAATTATAATAAAAACGAAAATAGTAACAGAAATAATAATCAATCACCTAGAAAAAATAATAAAGAAGAAAGATGTTTCATATGTAACCAAACAGGACATTACAAAAATAAATGCCCTGATTATAAACCCGAAAATAAAGAAAAACCAAAAAATAAAGACAAAAAAGAAGAAGAAAGACCAATAAAATTATCATATATGGTCAAAAAATACAACAACAATGAAGACTGGCTTTTAAAAAAATTAATTAAAGATAATAAAAAAAATGAAAATTATATACAAGTTAAAAAAAAATGTTACTTGATGGGGAGGTGGAAGTCCATCTCACATCAAATATAGAAAAATTAATTAATGTAACCAAATTTAAAATTCCAGTAAAATTACAATGTGTACTTAAAGACACATATTTATATGCTACACATATGGGAAACATGAGAATATTAGTAGAAAATGAAAATAAAATTCAAACAGCAATTGAATTATTAGAAGTCCATTATGTACCAGATCTGTCATTAGATATTATGTCTGGAATTAAAGTGACAGATTCTGGAATATTACATATGGACCAGGGGAAAGAAAAAATACAAACATATTTCATAGAAACTGGAGACATTCTATTTACATCCTATAAAATTGATGGTGTCTCTCAAGTAAATTACGATTACATAAATATACCGAAAAAATGTATGCCTGTCACTCAAAATCAAGATGATGACGAATGGGATTCCTTTTCTGTCGAATTAGAAATAGAAGAAGAGGAAGAAGAACCCATTAATAATAATAATTTAGAAGAAAGTAATGAAAATAATAATACTACAACAGAAAATAATAATACTACAACAGAAAATAATAATAATGAAGATAATAATAATAATAAAAAAAAAATAATAATATTTCAGATAATTCATTAGAAATAATTCAAAATAACACAAATAATCATAAAAAAATGATTTGGCATAGACGACTAGGCCATTTAAATGGAAAATACATGAGATATTTACATAAAGTCATAATAGGAATCCCAAAAACAATTAATTTTAAAGATGATGATTTCATAAATTGTGAAATTTGCAAAATAGCAAATAGTCAACGTCTAGGCCATAACAACATTAGAAATAAACCTCAAAGGAGACTAGAAATTATATCTTCCGATATTATGGGACCATTCACACCCACAATAGCTAACCAAAAATATATATTAACATTCATTGATAATTATAGCAAATACACCTTCGTAATACCAATATCGAATAAAAGTCAAGTATTTACTGAATTTAAAAATATTTTTCTCTCAATGAAAAACAAATTCCCTGAAACACCAATAAGTCAAATAAGGTGCGATAATGCAAAGGAATATACAGATCAAAAATTAGTAAAATTTTGTGAAGAAAATGGAGTACAAATAGAAAATGTAGTTCCTTACTCACCAGAATTAAATGGAATTGCTGAACGTCAAAATCAAACTTTGATGAAAAGAGTAAGCAGTTTACTAATTGATGGTTATCTAGATATTAAGTTTTGGGCACATGCAATAGCTACAGCTGCATATTTAATAAATAGATCACCAACAAGAGTAAATTCAGAATACAAAACTCCATACGAAATTTTTTTTTGGCAAAAAACCTAATCAGGATAATTTAAAAATTTTTGGATCATTAGTTTATAGACATATTCCACTCGAGGTCCGACAGCAGAATGCGACTAAATCAAAAAATAAAAATGAACAAAGATTAGACCCAAAATTTGCACCAAGAGGGGAAAAGGGAATACTTATGGGATATACCACTACAGGATTTGCATTAGAGATCCCTTCTCAAATAAATTTAATATATCTTGTGATGCTAAGTTTGACGAAAATAAAAATATATCAAACTTAAAAAATTGTGAACAAGAACTGGTACTCAAACCAGCAAATTTTGTAAAAAATTTAGTTGTAACGGCCAAAAGAGGTTGATTTGTACCTGGTAACGACCTCTTTTAGGGAGTACACCATACACGAAATATCACGTACTTTAAAAGCAGTAATACTTCTAAAATAATTGTAAGTTTATTATCCACGTACTATTGTGGACCTTAACATCACTATGAGACTCAATAATATTTCAAACACATGAGTGAGTTTATACATTTAATAAAATAATATTCTGTACAACACAGTACATATTTCTACGTTACTATTAATATATATTAGATCACAATTCAACAAGCAAGACTATCTGTTCACTAGAGACTTCTACACGAGAGGTTCCAGGTACTTAGAAGTAGCTGTTGAAGAACTGAGCTGGACTGAACAATTATACAACTGAATCGAGGGATTATATACTCGTTCAGGGTATGAAAACGTACGTGTCGGATAGGTAAAGTGAGGTAGGGTGTTGTTATTATAGGGTTGTGCTGACTCGTCGAGTACTTGAGGGACAGGTACAACTAGGTCATAAATATACAGAAGGTATATCTGTTTATGTAAAATTAAATACGAATAGTTTTGTGGTTGTTTATGAAGAGTTATAGGAAAGTAATTTGTTGATAAATATCTACATTTTTGGTATTCGAAAATGAGTGAACGAATATGTTCGTCATTTCTCAAAATAGACGAAAATATACGTTACATTAGTCAACATAAATACTTTTAATATTACAAAAACTATAGATAATAGGTGGATTGAAGACTGTATACCAACATGCTATAGGGATGTTAAAAACCACCCATTTAAAAAAGAATGGATGAAAGCTATTGAGGATGAATTTATTTCCCTAGGGGAAATGGACGTCTGGGAAGAGATAGATTATGACAAATCCTTAAAAACAATAGATACAAGATGGGTTTTTGTAACAAAACCAAACGATGAAGGATACCACCAACCAAAAGCAAGATTAGTTGCTAGGGGCTTCAAGGATAGAACTGAATATGAGTTAGGACAAGTATTCGCCCCTGTCATTCCAATTTGGTTAGTAAGATGGTTCCTATCGATAGTCAATAAATATGATCTAGAAATGATTCAATACGATGTAAAAACAGCGTATCTAAATTCCCCTACAATAGTCCCTATATACTTAATGCCCCAGGAAGGTTTATTAATGGAAAGTAATAAATTATTGAGACTTAAAAAATCTATTTATGGCCTAAAAACATCGTCTAAATCATGGTATAATTTAATAAATGAATATATTTTAAAAATGAATTTTGAAAGATCCAAAACAGATAAATGTTTATATTTTAAAAAATCAAATGAAAAAATAATTTTAATGATCACATACGTTGATGACATATTAATAGCATCAAACACTCCCTAATGGATTAAAAATGTAAATGATTCCTTTAAAAAAAGATTTACCATGAAAATAATTAATAACCCAAAATTTTATTTAGGATTTGAGATCATAAGAGATAGGAAAGAAAATACAATAGCGTTAATACAGTCAAGATATATAGAAAAAATATTAAAAAAATATAATCAAAACGAATCAAATTTCATAAACACACCCATAGAAACATCCCTAAAAATTGAAGAAGATGAAAACTGCACAGACGATACTGAATATTGTTCAATGATTGGAACCCTGTTATATCTGGCTAGAATAACAAGACCCGATATTTCATTTGCAGTAAATTTTTTCTCGAGATTCCAAACAAAATCAAACTCCAAATTAAAAAATCATGTGAGACGAATATTTAAATATGTGAACACGACAAAAGAATTTTCAATTAAATTCACATCAGATAGTAAAGGCATACACTCTTTTATAGATGCATCTTATGCCCCAGATGTAAAAGATCACGAAATAAAAATATCGAATTTAAATTTAGGAAAATCTATATCAGGATTTTTAATATATTTAAATGGGAATTTAATAAATTGGACCGTAAGAAGACAAACGATCGTAACTACAAGCTCAACTGCTGCTGAAATAATTACAGTATTTGATGCTTAGGACGATATACAAGTTACATTCCTTTTACAAAAAGAAATATTTGAGGAAAATGACCCCGTAAGAATATTTGAAGATAATATATCAGCCCTCAGAATAATGTCAGGAGGAGCTCAAAAACGAGCAAGGGCCTTAATGATAAAATGTTATGCCATTACACAATTGGTAGAAGATAAAGAAAATGAATTCAAAACTGTTGGTACGAATTCACAATTAGCTGACATGCTAACTAAAAGTCTTGACAAACAAAAATTCAGAAACTTAGTCGACAAAATATTAACAACATCAAATCTCTCACAATAAAATTCATCAAATTCATAATAATTATATGGGGAAATCGTTTATTTTGAAAGGTAAAGGATTACAAACATTCGAAGTCAATGGTATGTCAATTCGCAAGTCACTGAATATAGTAATTTTTTTTCAGCATCGTACATAAAAATATAATGTTCGAGAAAAAGAAAAGAAAAAAATCACATGTTCAAACAAAATTAATAATATATTATATTCTTTAGGCCAAAAAATACTTGTTGAAACAAAATTATTTTGGTGTAGGTATTCATTGTCATCTCTGCAAATTCAACTTTTGAATGAACAGAGATTTGAATACAAATCATCGACATGATTTCACACGTTTAGTTGATATTAGTTTATCACATTTCGGAACACCCTTATTCAACAAGTATCAAACAAAATTGAACAAAACTTTTCTCGAACAGCATGAAAGATCGAAAAAATATCCGAATCAAAAGCTTTACCACAATACAGTGTATCGATAAATAATTTCGAAAATACATCGAAATATATTATGTTACAATCTAGTCCTTTTTCATGATTTATTTAATTTTATGTAATTTATTTTATTTATTTTGTTTGAGAAATGAACATAAATGTGTAATATTATAGTAATTCAAAATTAATTTTTGTTCTCGCGATAAATCATGTTCGCTCGTTTTGTTGGTCTGGGCGGGGGGGGGGGGTGTTGTTCTACACTCCACCTACACTCGCTTACTAACCTTTAGCGCAACTACTTTCGATAACGTAAACTAACACTATTCAGGTTGTGCGAACAAACACGACTTTTTTCATTCGTTCACCCGAGAACGCTGAAACTCATTTCCCACTCAAACTTTAATCTTGTAATGGAGGGAGATCGTTCATCTTTCTCAAACTTGTAAATTGTACTTTAAGTCATTGCATTATCGTATCTCTAACTAACTTGTTTCTTTCCTTGGATTTCAACCTCACTTCAATAATTTAACAGAATTCAAGGAGTCTCTTCATATCGATACATCAAACTATCATATAAATTGAAGGATACTTTTGTTTACGTTTGGAGTGTTGTTGTTGAGAAGAAAAACTAAAAATTATATTTCACTGCGCTCTAATGGAAATACATTGAAACTTCAGAAAATTATTATTCTAGATAATCTATAGATGGCGCTGTATAATCGTTCAATTTAGATCGTCAGTATTTTTAATTTTTAAGTAAGCTCTCTATAAAAAATCTACTTACTACGCTTGGTGCGGTATGAAACAGCAGGATTGGGGATTGGTACGTTTTTCGTTTCATGATTTCAAAAAAATTATGGCACAAATAACTCAAATTCATATATATATGTATATAAATAAGTCTATTTTTTGTTCCCATGGTACAGGTCGCAATTTTCAATCAAGAAATTTGATGTGAACATTATTTTGTACTAAGCCAAGGATCAGACCTATCGATCTTGGTGCGGATCGACCGGATGGATCTTCCAGTACCAACATTTTTGTTTTTATTTTGGCTATAAAATGCTCAATTTTGCATCAATAGCCACGACATTTGGAATAATTATTTATAATAATTTATTGTAGTAGGGTAAAGTTGCCTATATTGGACCACTTCCTAAACCGGACCACTTTCAATAGCAGATCTACTAGCGCTCTCTGACTTTTTTTGGTTTTATAACATGAATGTACCAGTGTTGACACGACTACATTCAAAAATTCAGACAGATTGATTCATTTTTGAATATTTTATGGCAATTTAGAAAAAAAACAATATCTTGATGTGATTTTTTCTTCGTATTTGTTAGGGGCTGTAGCTCAAAATAATTCAGAAAAGGAAAATCATTCAATTGATTTTTTTAGAGCATAAACTCGACCATATTTTATCATACTCCATTGACAGACATAAGTATACTGAAAGGTAGTCTTGGACAAAATCTTGATATTATCCTAGTTGCCCAAATCGGACCTATTGTTTGTTTCCTAAATCGGACCGCTTTATTAATGAAATTTGTGTATCGTGATCTTGGTTTAAGTGCAAATTTGATGGAATTTTGAAAGTTTATTGTTGGCTTAATGATGTTGAAAGTTAAATACCGCAAAACGTACGAAAAAGGAGATATATTAAAGGCAATTCATGAGTTATCTATGAAGAAAATTGGTTTGAATGAGGCGAGTCGCAAATATCAAATCCCAAAAGCTACTTTAAAGAGACACCAACAAGGAGAAGTCAAACGAGGCGCCACATATGATAAAATCAATGGCAGGCTTCCAGTATTTGCTGCACGTATTGAAATGGAATTGAGTGCCCATTTACGCTGGTTAGATGATCACTTCTTTGGATTAACCATTAACCAGGTATGCAAATTAGCATACGATGTAGCAGAAAAAAATAAAATACCACATCCGTTTAATAAAGAAAAAAAGGAAGCTGGTAAGAAGTGGTTTTATAAATTTCGTGAAAGACACCCTGAACTGTCCCTAAGAGCACCAGAAGGAACATCAATTGCTCGTTTGAAGGGTTTTAACTGTAAAAATGTCAATGAGTTTTTTGATCTTCTCGAGTCTTTGATAGAGAAGTATAATTTTGATGGCACAACTATTTTCAATATGGATGAAAGTGGCTTTTGTAATGTGCCAAAAAAATCACCGAAAGTTATCAGTAGTACTGGCAAGCGGCGTGTTGGAACTGTCACAAGTGGGGAACGAGGTGTTAATACAACATTTGTGTGTTGCACAAATGCTATTGGTTCCTTTGTTCCACCCATGATTATTTATAAAAGGGCTAAAACTCACCCAGCTTTAGGCCAAAACAGACCAATAGGAAGTGTAGTGACTACCTCAGAAACAGGCTACATAAGTAGCGAACTTTTTGTCAAATGGTTGCTGCATTTTATTGATGTTGTTCGACCAACTCTCACTAGAAAGGTGTTGCTTCTACTTGACGGGCACACAACACATTCCCTCAACTTGAAAGCAATCTGTCTTGCGCGCGAAAATGGTATAGTGATGTTGCAGCTTCCAGCACATACAACCCACAGACTGCAACCATTGGATGTTGGAGTTTTTGGACCACTCCAAAAGTGCGTACCTACCTATTTAGTCTAAGTTCAAATTTTATTCCTTGGTTTCTCTAAAAGTAGATAATTCAATTTAAAATAAAAATCTAATTTTTTTATAGGTCTTATGATCAAGAGCTTGGGATATGGATCCGAAACCATGCAGACAAAGTGACTGTGTTTGATATCACAGAAATTTTTAATAATGCGTATAAAAAAGTTGCCACAATGGTACATGCCAACCAAGGATTCGAAGGGGCAGGTATATGGCCAACCAATCGCCATATTTTTAAAGAAGAGGATTTTCTGCCTGGGAAAAATTTGAGCAATACACCTAATTTAGCACAACCTGATCTTGAATGGTCAGATATTATCAATACTGACAATCCACTTCCTCCGGGTCTGTTTCAAAATACCATGGGTACTTGCAATGATGCAGTGTCTCTTGATCAAACACCTACTACATCGAGTGAAAATTTCTTGGAGGTACTTATATGTTTCTACTTACCTACCCATTAATTTATAGGTACCTAAGATCTTGAAATAAAATTATGAAACTGAGAAAGTACGTAATGAAAGAAATTCACTAAATGAAGAATTAATTATTTTGTTTGTTATAGGTACCACTCAAAAAAATTTCTCCGCTACCAATACCATGTGAAAAAGACACTACACGAATGAGTAAATCCGCAAAATCTAGTGAAGTGTTGACCTCATCACCTTATAAAGCAGTTCTTGAAAAAAAATCTAATGAAAAGGCTGAAAAATTGAAAAAAGCAGAGGAGAGAAAAGCTAACAGAATTCTTAAATTTAACAATGTCAAGGTAATTTTTTCCTATGCCATCTCTATTTTTCTGTTGATTATGTCTATAGATCTAATATCATAATCTAACAACTATTTTCAGGAAAATGAAGCTGTAGCTAATATTACGAGAAAAAACGGCCAAATAATAATTTGAAGAAAAAGCAGTCTAATAGTTCTAAAGCTAGAGTTCTCCCTGTTGCAGTATGTTAATTTCTCTTATTCTAGAATAGGATCGCTAGTACCTTCTTACCTATCTGTGCTTTAATAAAATTTTTTCATTTTTGATTTGTAGATGAGGGAAATTACAGAATTCAGTATTGGTGACTTTGTGATTGTTAAGTGGCCTCTTGATACTGGCCGTGGAACAAAAAACTTCATTGTTCGTATATATAAAATCAAGAATGGGAAAATTTTTGGCAGCTTCCTACGTCCTGTAACAACAAGAAAGCATGAAGGTCTGGTATATGGCTATCCACAGATTCGGGATAGGGCCATAATTCAATTTGATCAAATCCAGAGCATTCTTCCAAAACCCACGACATATCTACGATCAATGTTTTTATTTATCAATATACATGTTAAAAATTACTATTTGTAAAAATTAATAAGCAATACATTTATGATATTTTTATGACTTATTAAATGTATTATTTTGGTATGGTTCGATTTAGGAAATATGGTCCGATTTAGGAAACAGGGTGGTACAATTTAGGGAACTGGGTCCCTAAACTGGACCACTTGGAGAGACTTACAAGAACTCAAATAACTATTTTGTTTTCAATATTTGGCATTCCATTGTTGCACCATTAGCTGCGCAATAGACCAAGCATCATTTTAAAAAAAAAATCACCAAGACAGACCCAAAATTACTTTTCTGAGAGCCAAAAAACTAAAAAGTGGTCCGATATGGGCAACTTTACCCTACGCTACCAATTTTTGCTGAATCGACCCGACGGTATTTCCGGTACCGCTATTTTTTTTTTATATTGGTCACAAAATGCGCAATTTTGGAAAAATATGTACGAAATTTTAAACAAATATTTAGTATAATTTATTGTAGCATTTTATCAGTTTTGGTACTTAATGACCGGATGGCATTTCCGGTAAAGATATTTTTTTTCGTTTTTAGTCTGGCCATGATATGCTTAATTTTGAGCAAATATTTATTACAACTGATTATAACATTCTACCAGTTTTCATGTAGATAGACAGGATGGTATTTCCTTCAAGTCAATTTTTGTTTTTAATTGTTTCAAACTGCGCGAAATTTCGAAATTCAGAACAAATATTTTTTAGATAGGTTTTCTTTAGAAAATCTACTTATTACGCATAGTGCGGTGTGGTTGAGGGTGGGTACGTTTTTTGTTTTATGACAAAATGTAAATTTTGGCAACAATAACTCAAATTTATATATATATAGTTCGGTTAGTAGATAGATAGTTAGATATATATAAGTTAATTTCTTGTTTTTACTGTATAGGTCGAAATTTTTGTCCCATGATCACGAAATTTGGTACGAACATTTTTACTGAGCCAAGGACCCACCTGTTGATTGAATCAGATTTTATTGATTTTTCTAAAACATCAATATTATTCATTATTTTTTTGAAAAATTACCAATTATTTCCTAGAAAATTATCAATTATTGATAATTTGACCTGGAGAAGTTTTTTTGTCTATTTTACCATGAATTTTGTTTCAAACAATAACTCATAACCACAACACTACATGTAATTACACTAGACAGCATTTTTATTTTAACAGGCTAATATACAGGTTTTAGGTAAAGGGAAAGGGATGAGTGTTGTCGTCATTCTTTGTTGTTGTATTTTTGTTGTTATTGTTGCTGTTGTTATTGTTGTTGCGGGTAGAAGAAAAAAAGGGAAAGTGGGAATAGTATTGGTGTGATTGTGCGAAGTATTTTGCGGGAGAGGGGAAAGGGAAATTCTTCAACCAGTTTGCAAGTGAGGGCTGTGCGTATTTTTTTCCAGTATTACCACTTTATTAAAAATTAAAATTAAAAATAGTTTTTTTGCAGTGTTGTTGGCTTTAGTGAAAAAGTAAATAAAAAAATAAAACGCAGACAGTAAAATATGGCAATTATTTATTTGACCATAGTAAAAAAAATCAGGTCAATTTTAAAGATGGATCCAAAGTGGAAACATCCTTTTGCTGCGATTGTAGCAGGTCCATGAGGTTGTGGTAAAACTCAATTTGTATTAAAATTTTTGAAAAATGTAGGAATGATAAGTGATACTAAATTTGTGGAAATAATATGGTATTATGCGGAGTGGCAGAGTTGGTATGCTGAATATCCCTGGATTAGATTCGAGGAAGGATTACCAAAAGCAGATTTTTCAGACCGCCAACCACGTTTAGTAATTATTGATGATTTGATGCGTGAATCTAATGATAAAGTTGTCGATTTGTTTACAAAAGGTTGTCACCATAAAAATATGAGTGTCTTTTTCATTACACAAAATTTATTTCATCAAGGAAATGGGCAAAGAGATATATCATTGAATGCGCATTACATTATTTATTTTAAAAATCCGAGAGACAAAGCTCAAGTGCAACATTTAGATAGACAGTTGTGTCCTGCAAACCCAAAATTTTTACAAGAAGCATATTACGATGCAACATTAGTTCCACACGGATATTTATTAATATATTTAAAACAAGATACACCTGATGAATATCGATTTAGAGCAAATATTTTTCCCACTGATGGTCATCAATATGTTTATGTGTCAAAGACAAAGTAAATAAATTGAACTGCTCAGTATGTGTTGATCAGTTATTCTTTAACAATGTCTCGACATGTTACAAATAACTTTGAGCAGCTGCGAGCTCTTGGAAAGGTGAATACTAAGCAGAGAATAGAATTTCTCAAACATGCAGACAACTCGTTAATTATAGCTATCTGCGAATGTGCCTTGAATGTCTTAAAAGGAAATGTTACATTAAAAAAGGGTGAGAAGTCTCAGTTAGCTCGGTTCAAAAAGTTGATTCGTCTGCTGGTAAAGAAGACAGTCTCTTGGAAACATAAAAAGAAGTACTTGGTGCAGAAAGGTGGTGGATTTTGGATTCCTTTACTTGTGAATGCGGCACTTAGCACACTTGTTTCACAGTTGACTAACTAAATCAAGATGGATCATGCCAAGAAAATGATACTAGTTCCTCCAGAATTTTTCAACCGAATGTCTGAACCTCCACCAACGGTATTTCCTACACCAGAACTGCATCAAACCTACAACTCTACTCAACTTCCATATATGAAAACTCCATTAAATGATTTAGAGAATGAAATGGGTCAGATTCTTAGTGATAATAATGCAGATGACTGCCAAAAATGGAGTCAATATTACCAGATACTTCAAAGATTTTTCCATCAAAGTAAGAATCAACGTCAGCCAGTGGAATTGAGCATAAATGATCCGTTTACAGAAAATATTAACAAGTTAAAAGATTCTGATATAATTTCATCATTTCCTCCATCCATGCAAAAGCAAGCCGAACGACTTTTACATTGGGTTAAAAGAGAAAACACAAATATAGAATGGGATGATAAAGGTGTTGTGTCTGTGAAGGGAGTTGCCATAGCAAGTTCCAACATTATTGACGTAATAGGAGATTTACTTAGATATCGAAAGACATCTATCCCTCCAAAAGGATATGGTAGTTTTATTAAAGCATTAAAAGAATCAAACATACCTGAGGAACTAATTGGTAATTGTGAACATTTGAAACAAATGGGGACCTTAAATGTCATTTACAATGATGATGTAGAAACAAGCTCTCTGGGTGAACAAATCCTACCTACACCACCAAAAATTTTATCGACTAAAAGAAAATTAGAATTGCCATATATTGACACTCCTAAAAGCCGTGAACAGAGACTTCGAGAAAAATTTGAAGTATCCTGGAGTAATGTTTCACCAATGAATTTACGCTCAACAGGCTCCAGGTCAAAGCCAAAGAACTGGCAGAAATTCACCTGATCAATTTTTTTCCAAATAATTTATAAATATTAGATATTAAGTTTGTACTTCTTATTATAAATTGTAGCTCTCAATAAAGTAGATGTTTTTTACTAAGTTAACATTTTTTTATGTTGATACTTTTTTTCATTACGACTCTAGAAAATCCAGACTTTCGCGAGAGATTATATTACAATAGACGAGCTCCGACAGATTTTTGGGGGATTCATGCACTGATAAAGAAAACAGAAAATTATGTCAATAAAGAAAAGGTAAAAGAATGGGCATCTTCCCAGGATACATACACATTGTTCAAACCAATACAAAAAAAAATTCCGCCGAAATTTCTATTTAGTAACAAATATCAATGATTTGTGGGAATCTGATTTGGTTGATTTACAAAAATTAAAGGATGATAATGATGGAATCAAGTTTTTGTTGACAGTGATAGATGTTTTTAGCAAGAAAGCATATGTACAACCTTTGAAAGATAAAAGAGCTCAAAGTATTATTCTCGCTTTCAAAAATATTTTAAATCTAAGGACAGACAAAGGTAAAGAATTTGTTGCAAATGAGGTACAAAAATTTTTTAAAGATAATGGTGTGAAACATTTTACAGTTAAGAATCCTGATATAAAGGCTGCAATTGTGGAACGTTTCAACCAAACATTAAAAAGCCGGATGTGGAGGTACCTTCATTATATAAACAGTCACAGATATGTAGATGGTTTAACAGATTTAGTAGCAGCATATAATGACTCGTATCACACAACAATAAAAATGAGTCCAAATGAAGTTGATGATAAAAACATTTTACAAGTCTATCATAACACATATGACAAGAAACACGAGAAGAAGAAACTTAAACCAGCCCTAAAAGAAGGTGACTTTGTCCGACTAGCTCGTGAAAAAGGAATATTTGAAAAAGGTTACGAATATACGCTAGGTAAGTATCTCCGTTGTGCAGCGCGCACGCCATCTACCTGATTTTTGTTTAATTAATGGGATGCCATATCATTAAGATAAAGTAGGGTAATACAGATACTGAAATGCAAGATTTTTGGTTTTTTCACTCTCAGTTGTCCCCATGTTATCATATTCAGACGTATAATAGCTCGTCTGAATCGCGCATTCATCCTCTACAATTTGATGGGTGAAACATAAAAATCTGACAATTAGGTTTCGAGCTATAAGTAAAAATGTAAGTCAACCTCAGAATATTGGTATTACCCCAGATCTGAGCTAATACTGTTATCGTCTTTCTTGTCTCATATATAACCAATACAATCTTTATGGGGCAATACCGTTAATGTGCATACAGTTGGCCACAAAATGCTTTTTGGTTCATGAGAATTGACTGAAAATTGACAGAGATATGAGACAATGAAATTAACTGTGTTGATGAATTGTAAAAAATTCTTCAAAATTGTTTAGTTTTTTTTCACTCTAGTTCATTATTGACAAAATTCCAATCATTGTATAGACTTGAAAATGAAAATAAACGTCTGCAGTTGTATTTTTTCATAAATTTTGTGAATATATATGAGGGGTTGGGTTGAAGAAGGTGTACTTGCCCCCTGTCAAGCTGAAAAAAAGAAAAAATTCAATTCAGGAGAGTGCAAAATGGCTAAAAATTTTGAATAAAAATTGATGCTAAATTTTAATTTTTTTCCTGCTCCACAAATTCCCCCTTCACCTTGCTCATTTCCAAAATCATTATCTTCATCATTGCTGAAAAGGGATAAAATAAACCAAAACACAGTAAAAAAGAGGAAAAAGGTAAGAATAAAAAAAAACACACATTTGTCATATGTATATAATATCACGTTTCCAACCATCCCATTTGTTATAACTTTTGCCACCAGGTGGCGCTCTCGGAGGTGCTTACCTACCCTATACATTTACTGAAGAAGTTTTCAAAATAAATAAAGTTATTTGTCATCCAGTTCCAGTTTACGAAGTAAAAGACTTGAACAATGAGATCATTGATGGTTATTTCTACGAAGCAGAACTACAAAAAATCAACTTTAACCCAGGTGGGGAATTCAAAATAGATAAAATAATAGAATCAAAAGGAAAAGGTGTCAGAAAGAAGTTGTTGGTTTTGTGGAAAGGTTATCCTCCTGTGTTCAACTCTTGGATTTTAGAAAAGGATTTAAAACAGTTGTGATCAAAGATGCCACGAAACAATTTTTACATAACATTACCATCCAATTCCTCAAAGGAATATTACCCTAACAACACATTAGCAAGATATATTACTAAACTACACCAAAGAGTAAGTTTGGATGATGGTGATTGGGAAGTTGCTCTGGCAGAAATACAGTACCCTACATGTTTTGAAAATATTCCTGAAAATGCTGAAATGCGGATTCAGTATTCGCTTAATACGAGCATTAAAACAGTTGAATTGAAAACATATAACCTCACAAAAGGTATTTAGAGCACCTTATCCTCCTAGATTAACACAATGTTTGCCAACACACATGTACATTTATAGTGATATTGTTGAACCAAACCTTGTTGGTGATTGTGTCGCCCCTTTGCTGCGAACAGTGAAAATTGAGAAAAATATATCTGATGAGAATATAAGTCATGTTTTCAACCATCCATATTATTTACCGGTGATTAAAAGAGAGTTTGATATGATTGAAATACATATAAGAGATGATGAAGGCAACTTAATTTCATTTGTGTCAGGGAAGCTGAACATGCGACTTGACTTTAGACGTGTTCAAAATGGAAATGCAAATTGATCCGTACAACTATGAAAAATATTATGCTCTCCAAGGTGGTGGAGGCATCAATTCTTGGTACCAGGGAGCCCCTGTTCAACGAGGACATGGTATAGGCAGTTTCTTGGGAGGACTTTTCAGAGCAGCTTTGCCATTACTTAAAAAAGGTGCGCTTGCAGTTGGAAAAGAAGCACTTGGTGCTGGAATAAATGTGTTAGATGATGTAGGAAACAATATTCCTCTGAAAACCTCCTTGGATACAAATATGTCTAATGCTACAAGTAATCTTAAAAGGAAAGCAACTAATAAATTTTTCAGTTGTTTGAGAGGTGAGGGATATAAAGCCAGGAAAAAAAGGAAGGTTACTCATTTGAAGAGAAAAACTCTAAGACGCAAGTCCATTAAGACGCGTGTCAATAGCAAATTGACAAAAAATAAAAATTCAAAGTCGAATAGGCAAAAACAACGGGTGAAGTGCACAACTCAAAGGAAAAAGAAGCAGAGAATTCGTTCAAAGTATAATTTGATTTCTCAAGATATATTTGGCTAATACTCCACAGAAATGGCCTTTTTACATGCTCAGTCCTGCGAATGCATGAAGTCTGAACTGGATTTATTTTCCCTTCCACCAACACAAACGAGTATTGAAAAAAGTGACTGGATAGAATACAAACCAATTTCTTCTCTAACTGATGAAGCACCTATTGATTTTTCAATTCCTACATTTGGTGAAGAATATTTGGACTTATCGCACACTTTATTATCTCTGAAAGTAAAAATTGAAGAATGATGGCGCTGACATAATAGATACTGATGATGTTGCTCCAGCAAACAACTTTTTACACAGTTTATTCCAGCAAGTAGATGTGTTTTTAAATCAAAAACTGGTTTCATCCTCCTCAGCTAATTATATGTACCGAGCATACATTGAAAATTTACTAAATTATGGAACTGACTCAAAAAATACGCACCTTACGGGTTCATTGTTTTATGCCGATACCTCGGGTAAAATGACAAACTTCCAGTTAAATGATGGTATGATAAAACGAAGATCAGTAGCTGCAAGAAGTTTGATAATTGAAATGTTAGGACCTATTCATTGCGATATTATGAATACTGAGAAATATCTACTAAATGGTGTCGAACTCAGATTAAGATTTGTACGTACACGTGATGCATTCAGTTTAATCGCAGCTAAAGATGAATTTAAAGTAAAAATGTTAGATGCAACATTGAAAATTCGCAAGGTTAAAATCAATCCATCTATTTTATTGGCGCATTCTAAAAATTTGGACAGATTCAATGCCAAATACCCAATTACAAGAGTAGAGACCAAAGTTTCAACCATTGCTTCTGGTTTAGCAAGTCACATTTGTGATAATATTATTTTAGGACAATTACCTAAACGAATAATTATTGGACTTGTTAGTAATAAAACATATAATGGAGATTTCAAGTTCAACCCTTACAATTTCCATCACTACAATTTGAACCACTTGTGTGTTTACGTTGATGGCCATCAAGTACCTTCAAAGCCTTTGCAGCCAGATTTTTCTACACAATTATATGCTGAAAGTTATCACACACTATTTAGTGGTACTGGAGTATTTTATAGCAACACACATGACCATAACATTACAAAAGAAGATTTCATTGGAGGATATGCCTTGTATGCGTTTGATTTAACAAATGATTTGTCAGCCAGCACCAACTCACTGGAATTTGATAAGACACGGCGCTATAAGAGTAGAGTTGAAATTTTCTACATTTTTAACTGAATCTGTAAATATGATTATGTACACAGAGTTTGATAATATAATAGAAATTGACAAAAGAAGAAATGTTAATTTAGATTTTGGTAGTTAATTAAGTTGAGTATTTATTATTTGTAAATTATAACTTTTCATACTTTTTTCAAATTATTGATACCTATTTGATGTTTTAAATTGTTTATAGACTAAATATATATTTATGTATTTACATTAATTTTTTGTTTTATTTGGTAATATATTCTCCCCACCACTGACAAAACATAATCAAGAGAAGAGGATGTGTACATTAAAGAAAATAGTTAATGTGTATCATTGTAGCGAGTTAATGTGTATTATGAAGTTTTGATGAAAAGTTGTTTGAAGTTGTGTTTTGCATAATATTGTTGAGAACAATGGAGGTGTTTATAATTGATTTTCAAGCATTCAAAGATGATCGAAATAATTATGTGTTGAAAGAATTAGCAATACTTTCAGTGTACTCGGATGTCCTTGCTCATTGCTTAATCAAATCACCTTATGAACAAGTGAAGTTACCTACAGCCTGTTGGCAAAGTGTGTGTTATTTGACAGATAATCATCATGGAATAATTTGGGAAGATGGCTACATGACTTTCAAGGAAGCTGTTAATTTATTGAAAGATGTTACAGCAGATGCTACCTTTTTATATATAAAAGGCAATGAAAGAGCACGCTTTATTCAGAAACTTACTGGAATAACAACATGTGATTTAGATGGTTTAGAATGCCCTCGTGCTAAACAATTGCCCACAATAACAACTATCCTAGATTGTTTTTATTATCACCATATCCCAAAGTATCATACTTACTTTGAGGCATATTCTCTGAGAAGAGTATATAAGCTGAAAATTTGGTACAAAGAGTATTTAAAGAATAATTCACCAGGCTGGGAACCATTGGAAGAGGAATTGGAAACTCAAGCAAATGTAAAAGACCAAGATGAACACGATCGAATTGAAAAGGGATATGATGTGCCTCCCACCCCTATTCAAGAACGTTTATGCTGCAGACGAGCTACCAAGAAGAGTAAATTTGCCCGTAAGTCTTATTGTTAACACCGATAATTCATCAAGTGAAGGACGTCATTGGTTAGCTATACACATAAATTCTCAAGAAAATTGTGAGTATTTTGATAGTTTTGGATTCCCCCCATCAAATGTTAATTTTATTTCATTTATGCAGAGAAACTCTCAAATATGGTCTTATAACAATATTGGTTTACAAAGTTATTTTACCGATGTATGTGGTAATTATTGTTTAGTATATCTTTATTATAAATCACAGAATCATACTTTGAAAGATTTTATTGGAAATTTTTCTTTGAATAAGCAGAGCAACGATGAAAAGATTCTACGCATGTATAAAACCATCTTCAATTCTAAGGGAAATAAGAAGTTCAGCCCTTTATTGTTAACTTCTAGTACATTCCAAACTAACTACCCCCAAAGAAAAATGTAATTTTAGAAAGCGTGACTTGCTTTGGATTATTGAAACCAACGTTAACTAGGTAGGTTCCTATCTCTTGTGAAAAAAAAAAGAATTTTGAAGGTTAATCCGTGTAACGGTTTTATTTTAGCTGCCTTACAAAAAGGATAGACAGGAACCAACTTGAAATTAGAAAGTTTCCTACACTATTCTTATTGATTTATTCTCATATACCCTGTTAACATTCTCCCACTATTTTTTCTCTTTTTGAAATTAATTTTGAAACTCATTCGAACTGCTTCAACAGGAAGATAAAATCATTCTATTGCTGGATCTGTTACATATTAAGTTAACTTCGTTGAGATTATCAAGTGTAAAATTGTTAATACCTATTGAAATAAATTAAGATGAGTAATTTTAATAAGAACAGTGCGCGTAAATTTTCTCGAAAAAGTCCATATTGTGCAAGAAAAACATTTCAAGCTCCTGCAGCCGGGGTAAGCAATGTGAATGCTGTTGATGGTAACCATGTCAACCCTTGTAAGGATAATGTTGATAGAGAAGATATTTCAAAATTTTTCAAAGAACAAACACTTCTGTTCAACACCTTTTACGACATCAGTATTGATAAATTTGTGAAGATTGGCCTAGACTTGGAGAAGAATTTTGAACCAACTATGATACTCGGTAAAACTGGATCCAAGCAACCCTTTATTTATTTAACTGGTGAGGACTGGGATGCGTTGAATAATTTTGATGAGACCATCGATAAATATTTAAATTGGTGTACTGCTGAAAATTAATCTGCAGCTTATAGTCTCACAGAAACATTGAGTGTAAGTTTTTGTTTCTTATATAACAAACGGTGTATAAAATTATCTGATTGCAACAATCCTTACGCTGGCGTGTATTTTACTGATTCTACTTGGAAGTCTTATAAAAAATTGAATCCTTGTATTTCTATTTTTGTTGATAATTTAAAAGAAATAATTGAAAGCATGAGAACCTCGTACAATTTAATTTATAATGAACTTCTTTCATTTTTTCATTCTGTTTCTGAAATTACTAAAGAACAAGTTGAGATTAAGTGTAAAGATATTTACTTTAATCATTTTGCTACGAATTACGATAAAACTACAACTGAACTAAGATGCGTTGCCGAATTAACTTCTATTGGAACTTCTAAATTTTTTAGTGACCTCGCTTTGGCAAAAATTGAAGTAAATGATATTGTTAATCTTAACTTTTTTACTGAAAATTATTCTTAGGTATAAGATGTTCATATTATTATATTTATATACCTATATCATTACTCTTTAATAAATGAATTGAAAAAATTTTGTTTGTCAACTTAATCATCAATAGATGAATCAAATTATTGAGAAATATATCAACTGAATATGTTAGCAATAATAAAAGAGACAAAAAAAGCAAGTAAAAAAATTGCATTAAGAGAGAGCAAATTATATTACACAAATATTTACAGAACAAGCAAGTACCTACAAACAAACACACATGCACAAAATAAAAAAAATTCAATCACAATGACCAAAAGGTAAGGTAGATAAATCTTCAAGGAGACGCCGCTTTGGTTGGATACGATTGTATTTTTTCACCAGCTGTGTTGTTACAACTGACCAGGGACGTTTTCTGGTGATCTTATTACTATATTTAACTCTCAAAGTTTCTGGACTTTCCTCCAACACAAATTTTTTCATCGAATCAAAATTTACAATCTTAGAAGCTTCATAGTTCAGTGTTATGCCTCGCACTTTACAAACAGCAAATTCTTCACCGGATGACTGCTTTACTTTATAGCCATAATTTTTTGGACCCTCAATCAAGAACAAAACAAAAAAAAATTAATAAATAAGGAAAAAATAATAATTTATTCTATATTATGTAGATTTATAAGGAACTCACCACAAATAAATTCTGAAACATAGGCTCCAGGCCACTTGTCAAGCTCGTCAGTCATTTGACCCAGAAAATCACCTTGTTCTATTTGTGTGTCTTCATCTTTCTCTGTGAAAAATACGCTATCTGTGTCGCAGTAAATAACACGGCTACCTAAAATTAAAAAAAATTGAATTTATCAGTGAAGAAGATACTGTCTGTGTCACAGTAAATAACAAAATTGGGTAAGTACCTAAAATTTCCAAAAATGAATATAAATGTAACCGAGCTTGTGCAGTGACATAGGCAGCTATTGCAACATTTGTAAAGTCAGCAGGTATTGTATCTTCGGACCTCTGTGACCAACTCACAACTAACATTTCCCCAAGAGTCAAGATGTCTGTTACTTCTATGGTAGGATTGTGTAACAGTTCCTGCAACTTCTCATTTGAATCGATAATACTTATTTGGGGAAGATCAGATCGTTGAGAAAATTTTCCCCTGAAAAAATTAAAAAAATGTTTAAAAAAACAAGTGATAAATTGTATTTGAATATATTATCAGTTAGTGTTCTTACCACAGTGAGTTAAGGGCCATTTTAGCTAAGGATCGGAGTCCAGGATTCGATTGTATTTTTTGTGGATCTAAAGGTTACTTTTTCACGATTTTTCATTTCAGAAATATAGGCAGCCTTATCTTTGTCTGTCTGCACTCTTGAGGGATAACCAGAAGATTCCTGTTTAATTTTAAGGAAAGTATCGATGTACCCTGCAAAAATTCCACCATCGTGACCGTTGAATTGCATCCATTCGTAAATCCAACATTCCATTACTTTCAAAACTCTGTATCCAATTTCAATAGCCTTTTGCAACTCACAAATGGCATAAGTTCCCTTTATTTGACGTTTCTCATCATTGTGTTGGCATGTGGTATGGTCTGAGTTTCTCATGCAAGTGTTGCAGAGACCAAATAGGAGTTTCCCATTTATTTTTACAGGTAGTATAGGAAATAAAAGCTGTTTTGGAGCCAGAATGGTTACTTTTGCAAACCCAACCAGATTAGAAAAATCTGTGGGCATACTATGCTCATCAGTTAGTATCGTGGGATGACCAAGTGGAAATTTTCCATACTTACAGATGTATGGGTAGAGACTACAGACATCTAAGTAATGGATGACAGTAGTCTCATCAGCAGAAGAATATTTTTTAAACATTTCAGTGCAACCACCGAAAAATGCCTCTTGGGGATCTAGAGGTTCTTCAAATGACAAAATTTTAACGAAAGAATCTACTACGGGTTTCACGATACACATCTCTGTAAATTTACAACCCCACATTTCGATAACTTCGTATCCAAGTAACTTCAAGTGGTCTGTAGTATTTCCCACAGGTAACACATAATCCACAACCACACTTATGTTCCTTTATTTTTTGTAAACTGAAAATGCGCCGGCATTCTGGACAATATTTAATAATGTCGCACACTGACTTCTTCAAAAAGTGAGGAAGGAGATGTTGTTGGAAACAGCCAGGACTATTAAATATTATCGAGCAGTTTCTACATTTTTCAGTATAATTTGGAATTGCAGTACAGACAGGTTTCTTGTGACATTTCTTGCATGAGTTAGGACATTTATGATTTTCCAAGACAGAATAACCTATATGACAGTCACAGCAGTAATAGGGATAGGCGCAGAAAGCGGTAATTGAATTGATAAGATTGTAATGATTGTTCGAGTAGAACAAATCAATGTATGAAGAGGATGTATTTGTTGGATCTTCAAACATGACCCTCCTTGCTCGATAATCCTCAAATACTGTAATTTTGAACTCCGCTAGATGTGTCTGAAATTGGCGTAATGCATCTATACCCCCTCCAATTTCTAAAATATTTACTCCCACATTGAGACATAACTTCTTTGCACGTATTTCTTGCTGATTTCGTCCTCGCCTCATATTATCATAATCCTTACAATTTTGGCGAGAATTGTTTTTTTTCAATAATGCTATACCTGTAACTATAGCTCTAGGTAAGCATAAGTTGTCAGTATTATTAATTAATATGATAGAGTGTTTGTTTTTACGTAAGAAACATGAGTCATACAAATTGCTTCCCTGAACTCTAGCTTCACCAACAGGTGCGTCAATAGAAGTGAAATGCAGGTGGAAAGGTGCTCCAGCAAGAAATTTTTCATTACTTTGGATGGCCTTTTCAATTTGAAGGTAAAGAACCTCAGCATCGAGCTGATCTGAACAGCGGTAGGATATCCCAATTGGTTTACAATTAGGATCGTTGTTACTTAAAACTAGTCCAACTTTATCAGCTGGCTTAGTTCCTTGCTTAACACGATCAATGATTTTTGGGAGAGCTTTATTAATTAGATCGAGCGGGTTTCTATTCGTCTTTAGTTTGAAGGTTAAATGCTGAGTGACCATATGAAATTTGTCAGTTTTAACGATGTTCTCCCCTTGAAATTCCAACAGATCATCTGTAATCCATTCAATATTATCTATTAGCGATAAAAAAATGAATAAAAAGCTACTACTTTCACCATCCATATAATCACGGCTTGATACCAATGAAAAAACTCTACCACAGTAACTGCTCTATTATAAAATTCAGTTTTAAAACAAGTATACAAGTTATAGTACATAAGTCACCTACAGATCATGGTACTAAATTTTATAGTCCTTAGTTGAAAAATTATTTTAGAACCCAAAATTGTGATAAAAAGAGCCTATTCATTGATGTCTGGAAAGAATTATTATTATCACAAAAGTAAT
Organism: Ericerus pela; assembly: GCA_011428145.1. Taxonomy (NCBI): domain Eukaryota; kingdom Metazoa; phylum Arthropoda; class Insecta; order Hemiptera; family Coccidae; genus Ericerus; species Ericerus pela. Next base: position 232,211 of record WOFM01000107.1, on the reverse strand, counting down.
GCTACGTTGGTATTTAAATGTACCTATAGCTATTGATGAACTAAAAAAAAAAAAGATAATAATAATAATTATAATAATTATAATGGAATGTCACCTACAGATCATGGTATTAAATTTTCGTAGGCATTGATTAAAAATTTTTAATTTAGATTCCAAAATTGTGATAAAATAAGAGCCTACCCAGTGACATCCAAAAAGAATTATTAATATTATTATCATTATTATTAAAATACTAAATGCCTAAATGTGCCTATAACTACTGTAGTATTTAAAAAAAATAATATAACTGGCCCCGAGTATAATTAAAATTTATAACATAAAAACATTTGCTTTACCTAGAGTTTCTTTATTAGCTGTTGCGGGGCCATGATTATCAGCATTTGGCTGCTTCGACGTAATATTTAATGGGTCATCTTCAACCATGTCTGTCGTTGATATCATATCATTAATGGGTACTGGTTCTGAAATTCATATATATGTTTTAATTTTTTCAAGTATTAAAAAAATATGGCAAAAAATTGCTAATTATTACAGGTTTAACTCACCCAGATTTTCCACGTTGGTTATTATTGGGCCAAAGTTACCCGCATTTGGGGAGGGCATGATTCGTGATGGTCCAGCTTCAACTAAGTCTGTCATTGATATCATATCATTATTGGGTACTGGTTCTGAAATTCATATATATTTTTTTTATTTTTTCAAATATGAAAAAAGATGGTGAAAAAAATTGATTATTATTACAGCTTCAACTCACCCAGTGTTTCCATGTTAATTATTGATGGACCAAAGTTACCAGCATTGGGGGAGGGCATAATACGTGATGGTCCAGCTTCAACTAAGTTTGTTATAGGTGTACCATTATTGATAATTGGTTCTGAAATTTTGAAGTGTATAAAAAATTATGAAAAAAGTGAAAATGTGTATTAGAAATTGATTTATAAATTTTTCTTCCTTACGTGGTTCCAATTGCTCTACTGATGCAATACAAGTATCATCACCTTCTGAATCCTGAATCATATCACACATAGCACATAACAACTGACTATCATAGTCTTCAAATTTTGTACGTTTTGGTCCCAACATACTAGAAAAAATAATGAAATTTCAATTTTTTCACTGGTGTATTATTCAACAAAAAAATTATTTTAAATGTAGGGGAAAAAATGTTGAAAACTCACTTTATTTAGTTCACTTTTTTCTGAATCACTGCTTCAAATTCACGTCACGTTATTTTGATAACTATACTTAAAATCACGAAACTGTATGACAATTCAACTGCAGAAATCTATACCTAATGAAAACACAAAATATTTCTGCAAAGAAGGAATCACACTCATTCTTACACTTTCTCTTCACTAACTGGTATTTTTACTGGAACAAAACAAGCCTATATTGGTTATCTACCATCAACCTTCATCTGTATTTTTTCTTTTAATGTGTTAGGGTACTCAGATTGGTTTATCTTCTTGTTACTTGAATGTATACCACTACTAACGACCCTGGCATCTCAAAACTTATTAGTATTGACAAACATTTTCTCTTCCTATTCCTTTTTTTCATTCAAAATTGAATGAGCCCTGGGTTTGCTGAGTTTTGTTGGCATTGTGAACACAGTTGAAGAATTTCCCTTTCCCCTCCCTCGCAAAATACTTCGCACAATCTCTCTCCCCAATGCTATTCCCACTTTCTCTTTTTTTATTCTACCCGCAACAACAATAACAACAGCAACAATAACAACAAAAATAACAACAACAAAGAATGACGACAACAATGGTAAAGGTTTCGTCCCTTTCCCTTTACCTAAAACCTGTATATTAGCCTGTTAAAATAAAAATGCCGTCTAGTGTAATAACATGTAGTCACAATCAATAATAAGAAAAGTTGTTTTGATTAACCAGAACAATAACCAGTAAACAAATAAGCACATTTTTAACCAATAAATAGTAATCAGTAACCAATGTAGATTTTTATTGGTTCCCAGTAACCAGCGTAGATTTTTATTGGATCCCACTGACCAATAAGCCTAAAAATATTTTGGTTATAAGGAGGGTTTGTAACCAGAATTTTTTGGGGGTTATTAGTTACTGGGAATCAATCAAAATTTATGTTAGTTACTGGTTGTGGGGACTCACTGGTATGAGGTAAAGGGGCTCGGACCCCTCGACGACAGTTGCCGCCCCAAAGGGCAGGCCAATTACTCGTCTGTATGACGTTAAACAAAACACAAAATACGTTCAATCGTAATTACCTGCAAGTACATGCAGGTAATGTATGAGTACCGAATCGTGACATCACCAAACAATGTCACGATTCGTACACAAACCGGCCAGCCATCTCTTATCATGACAGGGGATGATGCGACCTGGCCGCCCTCACTGACGTATGTATTACCTTACGTACGTGTGTTTGTGTGCGTGTGAATAAGCCGTATATAAACTGCCCAAACTGGCTCTAAAATCGCCAGTGTTCGGTCTGGTTCTGGCTTACCCGTACTTACGTACGAAGTGGCTGAACACGCTTAAATTCTGTTGAATTTCCTTCTGGTGAGAATATCTCTTACGACAAGGTATTCCACACTGGTTACTAGTTATTGGTTAAAAATGTGCTTATTGGTTATTGTTCTGATTAGCAAAACAACTTTCTAGTTATTGGCTGAGACAAAATTTGTGGAAAAATTAATTAAAAAAATTTTCTTCAGGTAAAATTATCTATAATTGATAATTTTCAGGGAAATAACGAGTAATTTTTGAAAAAAATAATTAATAATATTGATATTTTAGAAAAACTGATAAAAATAGATTCTCTCTAGTTATTTTTTTGGTTAATGGTTTCAGCATTTTATGGGAATTGGTTACTGGTTATTGGTTGTGTCAAATTTGTTTGTTTTAGTTATCAGTTTCCAAATCAATGATGTCAATTTGTTTAAGTTTTTATGGGTTATTTTTCTGGTTATGGTTGAGGTTACAAGCCCTGGTTACAAGTCATATTACTGGGACAAAATACAAATATGTCAGTAGGCCAAAATTTTTTTTTTTTTGTTTCTATGTACAAGGCAAACAAACTTGTCAACAAGTTTCTGCCTGATTTTTATGATCCTGTTCTTCAGTTCCACAAAATCATTCATCATTTTTCTCATCAATATTAACAGTAGGTACATCTACATATAAGGGTGTTCTAGAAAATTTGTGGTACTTATATTCATGATTTGGGTCAGAACAGATAAAAAAACTCTATGGCAGCAATGCTTTGCTAGAAAACCCATTTTGAAGATGGAAATAGAGATACCAAAATTCAATTGACAACCGTTTCATCAACTGGAGTGAAATTGTTAACTCTCTCCTGACTAGAGTGATGGTTGTCCATGCCCACATTAGGTACGTTAACCATTGAAAACCTCTTTTGTGGGCGGAGTCGACGGTGAATTTCCAAATGGCTATTTTTTTGGTTGTCAACGGCGCAGTTGTCACTCCAAGTGAATTTCTAAACGCACTCCAGCAATAATTCTCAGACTTTTATAAACCATAAATATATCCCAATTATCAATTAACCAGACGACACAAAATTACTATTTTTCTACCAACTTTTTGATGACTATGATGGATAAAATACGATTTTCATTATGCTGGTTGATATACGCATTGATCTTGTTGACTATGAGGATGCCGATACTGCGTTTTTTGGTGATTCTCACGATGATTCTGATGGATGATGCAACCATTTTGTGATGATTTTTGATGAAGTAGTTGCACAGGTTGATTGAAAAAATTACCATAATATTATCATTTCATTGATTTTAATAATTTGGGCGTTGATATTTTTCATAACCATACACTAGGACGGTTATTTTTCAAGTTTGACTCGAAAGCAGACAGTTGATTTGCCCCAATCGTTTTTATATTACTAAATAATTTTTGATGAAATTAGTCCTACACATCTGGGTAGTTACCATTTGAACAAACAGATCATCAAGCACACGAAAACAGAGAGGCTGATTAGAAAAACATTCAGTTTGACAGAATTGGCCTACATACATCAAAGAGGGTAGGTGCCCATTGAACACTAGGTTATTCAGCATATACAAATGGCCGGGGCAGCTGAATCTGCAAAAATGGCATTTAACGATGTTGATTATAACACAGCAACACAAGCAAGGTACACTGGTTGGCTCTTCAATGCACAACTTTAACCATTTTGACCAGAAAAATTTACGAAAATACATTCATCAAATTAGTTCAAAAGTTTTGTCAGCAATATGTTTGGCCTAAGTTAACCAACTTTTAAAATATGGCGTAAATTGAACAGCATAAATTTTCACATATCTAGGTGCTTCAAAAATTATGATATTGCAAAAGTTTGCATAAAAATATATTACCGATGTCTTGTAACAAATGGATTTAATAGTTGCACTAACACATTAGCGATAAAATGTAGACATTTGTTTGTATAATTATTATTTTAAAAAAAAAAAAAAAAAAAACCCACAAGTCCCAACACAGGTTGAGAAATTACAAATTATCCATATCTTTAACAAAAATGTTTAAAATATCAGTCTATTTTAGCCCTCTCTGTTTGGTAGTTTTCTCAAAACCGTGGAAACAAAATTTTTTCCAGCAATTTTTCTTTTCCAGTTTTCTCTGAAACGACTGAACTAATAAGCACCAAACTTCTGAGAAAGTTGCACCAACATAAGGAAAATCTATTGTGAAAATTTCAGCCTAATTCCTTTCGTTATTTTCTCAGAATCCCAGAAAAACGACTTTTCCACGAATTTTTTGTTTTCCAGTTTTTTCAGAAACTAACAAGTTGATAGACAAAAAACTTCTTTCAGACCTGCTCATAAAAATTTCAACCTTTTCCACCAGACAGTTTTCTCAAAATAGTGAACACAAAATTTTGGGCGATGCATACATTATATATATAGGTAGGTATGTATGTATGTATGTTTGTATGTATATACACATACATTCACACATACATAAAAAAATTAGGTCAAAATGAAAAAATGGTACCAATTGTTTTCTCTTCTCATGAAACGGAGAATTTTCATCATCCCCACCCCTGACCAGTAGTGGATTTAGGTTCTTTGCCGCTTCAAACACAGGAAAATGCCGTTCTTTGGAATTTTCTCCATTGATAAAATAATAGAAAGGCAAAAATTAAAAGTTAAAAATGTGGTGGCCAGCAATTTCTCGTAAGTAAACAATGGCAAGTTGGATTGCATAACCTCTGAGTCTGAACTCAAAGGCGCCTATACATAATTTTTCTTTAATTTTGAATAAAATATAAAAATTTTAGATGATTATTAAAATTTGTTTCAAAAATTTGCAGCCCAGGGCCGCCTTTGAAAATTTGGCGCTCTAAGCACCTGCTTTGTGTGCCTTTAGGGAAATCCGCCACTGCCACTGACTCTTTAGTGAGGTCAATTTTAATACCCTGTTTGCAAGCAAATTCGGTAAAAAATTTTGTAAAATGAAGATATCATCCGGGAGCTGCGCATTTCAAGAAAGATATTTATAAATTGTATAATAGCAGTTACAAAACGATCTTTTAATTATAAGGTAGATACCACAAACAGCCAAAAAAAGACCTCTGAAATCTCAACTGTGTATTCCTATTTTATGGTTGATCGAGTGCTTATTTAAGCAAGCAAGTGTTTTTCAACACATAACTTACCACCATTCTACTCGGATTAGTATTATTCTCCATCTCGCTTTTCAGCAGCCATGTAAATAAGCGAGGAATGAAATTTCACTTTAATGTTTTAACCAGAAATTTAATAATCATCCATATTAAACGAATAAAAATAGTTCGAAACAAATGGAATAAACCTTAAACGAAGCGAAATTATGTGATCGATATCGGCAAATCAGTCATTGTACAACCGGTTTAAATTCTTTCTCCATAGCAACCATAGTTAGGTAGGTAGGTACTCGCTATATTAATTATTCCAACAAAAACAAACAGAAATGGCCTGTACGAGGACTGAAAAAGAGAATGTCAGCTGAACTGTGACTTCTAATTACAAACAGTGATATTGTGATCACTTCGCAAGCATTTAATTTAAATTCTGACTCAAAGTAGGTAGGTGCTGGGAATATAAGTAAATTACGAGTCACAGTCAAACGCAGAAAATCTTCTGCACTTTATATACGTATTTTCTGTATAAATATTCACCTACTATACTTTTTCAACACGCGAGTTGGGATCATTTCAACAACGATATATTATTTCAGCGCAAAAGAAGAAAATAGAAAATAGTATGTAAATTTGAATTCGTGCAAAAAATTTATTGACTATTAGGTTTAAAAATTAAAGGGAGAGAGCGGCCCCGTCTACCATCAAAAAAACTCCCGACACCTTCTCCTCATTTTAAAATAAATGATCTAAAAACTCTCATTTACAACCAAATCACCCATTTCTTAGGTTACGGTTAGACGGCCACAATTATTATAAATTCTAAAAAATATAGCAGCCCCTCACAAAAAATTCCACGAACAGGAAGTTGCATATTACGAAATCGAAGGCGTTATTATGCTTCGAATATACACAGAAAAATCGCAATTTTCTACCAATGGTTGAAAAAATGTTTAACATCAAAATACAAATTTTTACCTGGGAAAGTGGTAGTATTAGCTAAAACAAAAAATAAATCACTAAGTTTCGCTTATTCTCAAAATTGAAGGAACTGGAACACGTTGAAAATTCCGCCTTTTTGGGCTTTTGGCAAAAAATATAATTTTCTTAATTTTCAATGAATTCCAACTCGTCAACTTTGAGAATAAGCAAAACTTGGTGATTTTTTGTATTCTCAGCAAGTACGACCAATTGCCATTTCCCCAGATAAAAAATTATAGTGTAATGATAAACATTTTGGTATAGTCTTGGATTGAAAATCTGGATTTTTCAATATTCTAAGAGAACCTACAAAAAAAAAAACCAAAACAAACAAATAAATAAAACAGTGAGTGCCACTGTGTCTGTTGTCATAAAAGATTGATGTGTAAACAGGAAAATATCTAAACAATACAAAACCACCTTGACACACAAGATTTACAGCTGTGATGCACTTTAAATCTTCAAATCAAAGATAGTACTATACCAGCAAAGACTTATAGCTAAAAAGATGTCTAACACTCCATTGGCGTTGTAGTTTAAAAACATATAAGAGATAGAAAAAAAGCAATTTGAGTTGTATGTTGTGTTCATCTATAGCTGTGCATATTTCATTGTGAAAATAGACATCTCCATACAATTTACGCACACACTATCCAGATACAACGCATGCGCGGTAACAAATACTTATTTAAATTTGAAACGTTCTCTTAAGGATCTATTTTTGACATGTTTTTGAGCAGGCATTGGCCTTGGACATCTTTTTAATTGTCTGTCTCTGTAAAACACTAGTGTCACTAACATGTTTCTTTGCACATTGGGCAAAACACTACAATCCTGATTGCTGGCCACTGTTGAATGTTGTTGAATATACAGTAAAAAGTGGCTATAAAAATTTCAAGGGACTGCAAAATTTGTTTGTTGTAGCCAGTAGCTTGCTACAACAAACAGATTGCTATAACCAGGTTGTAGTGGATATGTGAGCCTACAAAATAATAATGGCTGAAAATTAATCGTAGGTACCCATCATCAATAATTCATATGATGACATTAACTTTTACTTTCACTGGCTATTAAAATACAATTGTATATTGATCAAATAACACGTGGTAATTTTTAGAAACACACTTTCTGACCACTGGAAGAATATTGGTACTGTATGGAAAAAGTGATTTGTTGCATGATAGAAAATTTGAGTATACATATATTGTAATGAAGGGATGATTTCCTATAAATTTTCTATAGGTAGAGTTACTATCAAACATAGATAGTGTTTTTGGGAATGAAATTACTCTGTTTTGCTCGTTATCATATCTATCTATATGAATATATAGATAAACATCTTGAAATAATTTCATTCCACAAAACACTCTATGATTGAGGAATGGATCTAGGGTAATCATTACTCCACTACATATATACTTAAAGGATAGAAATTAAGAAACCACACTAGATGAATTAATTTGTTGTAACTGGTTCTTTGAATCTGATTGTTGTAGTCAATTTTCCTTTTAACATAGAGCACAATGAAGTTCTGCCAGGCCTAAGAATTTTGTGTGTTGTAGCTAACTATTTGTTGTACATAGATGCATGCACGCGTGTGCGTGCACACATACATGTGCTCAGTGAGACTTACTATCTGACAGTCTGAAGCTTAAAGTCTGGTTTAGCCCTTACTATTTTATTCTATTTGCTAAATCTTTGTGTGAGGTTAGTTGTAACACTAAACATCATATCAATATCAGGTTATTCACAGGTTAACTCCATAGAGTATTAAATATAACAAAGGCTGTTTCAAGAAATAATGGCATCACTTTTAAAGCTATATATTGTTTCCACTACTGCTATACCAAATTCAAATTTTCTTGCTCCACACTCGGGCCCATTAACTGTAATCAGAAATGTTTTTTAAAAATAATTGAATGAAATGAATGAATAAATATAATTATTAATAAACTCAGAATCTACAAAAAACACGTATTTTGCAGATAAAAATGACATTTGAAATGGTACATTTTCATTGAAGTGATGATATTTCAACTTGAAATTGGTGCCACTTTTTGGTTTTCATGTGTTCTCTATTATATTTATTACTCTGTGGTTACCTCAAAGGACAAGATGGTGTTAAAATAGAATTAGTTGTAATGTTGGAAAAGAATGTCTGAAGCAACACACTATACCAAACAAGCCAAATTGCTGATAATGAGATTTTAATCATTGCCCTTCCTTAAACCAAAACAAAACACTCAACCCTTCCTTCATTTCTTACACATTCTTGCCATTTTATTCTGGTTTTACCTTGACATACAAAAAGAATGCATTGATAACATTGGTGTTATTTCAGTGCAATAAGAAAACCAAGGTTAATGTGGGGTTAATCTTAGATCTTTTAGTAGTGGATACTAGGGCTTGCAACCAAAATTTTTCGATGGGTTATTGATTGCTGGGAACCAATAAAAATCTATATTGGTTACTGATTACTATGGTTATTGGTTAAAAATGTACTTATGTTGTTACTGGTTATTGTTCTGGTTAACCAAAACAACTTTTCTAGTTATTAACTGTGGTTATTGGTTACTGGTTCAGACAAAATTTGAGTTAAAATTGGTAAAATAAATTTTCTTCAGGTCAAAAAAAAAAGCCATAATATTGATATTTTATAAAAACCAATAACAACAGATTCTTTCTGGTCATCATTCTGGTTAATGATTTCAGCATTTTTTGTAAATTGGTTATTGGTTATGTGAAATTTTTTTGTTTTGTTAATCAGTTCCAAAACAATTGTTGTCAATTTGTTTAGGTTTTTAGTGGTTATTTTTCTGGTTATGGTTATGGTTGCTAGCTCTACTGGATACCCAGTAGCCCTATCTCACCTATGTCAACCAAACTTGCCATCATTCTAAGACTCTAAAATGGATGTAACTTTATTGAATATGCACAGTATGTCTTTTTCCATTTCAAGGTCCTGTGAATATAAAGCTATCTAAATACTGTATGTTGTTATGAATCCAGTGAAATTGAGTGAAACACATTTTCATTTCTAGAATTTAGGTGTTATTGTTGGACTGGATTTGTGTTTTACCTGGGTACAGAGATGCTTATACTATAACTAGATATCAAATTCGCATCATTTTACACAGACAAAATGTGAAGCCAACTTCTACCATCTTTGAACTGGGCATAAGCATTACATAAATACATGGGCGGAATAGGATTTTCAAGTCAAATTATATTTTACACGAGGTTAATTGCCTTTATTTTGGTTTTACGTAAATTGTATATTAAAAATAGACGTAGGTAATAAAGTAAATTTATACAGAAAAAAATTTTTTTGTTCAAAAATAAAAATGTGATAGCCTATATTTATTAGGTACTTTACTACCTATGTTTATTTTTAATTAGTGATGCATAAACTATCGTTACTCTGGATTGTCTATCGATAGTTTTTCTAAAAAATGACTATGGATAACTATTGATAGTTTTGACACTTTAAATTGACCAGAAAAAATGTTTTCGAACCGTATTTTTAAATAAAAAATGAAAATTCATGTTCAACTTTTTAGTTTTGACTTTCAAGTTAAACGTAGTATATTAAGGTATAATATGCAAATGAATTGTAATGATGACTGAATTCAAATACTTCATGATTTCAATAGTTTTTAGACATTTTAGATATTTATTTACCAGTTTTTAAAAAATAACTATCGATAGCTATGGACAGGAAAAATAGCGATGTTATGCATCCCTATTTTTAATTACTATAATAAACATACAAGCCGACCAAAATTAATTCGTTTGTCAAAATTATTTCGCAGTATTTTTCCTCTAAATTATTTTGCGAATATTTTCCCTTATATTCGATGCGCAAACGCCACTACTCACACATCCACAAACAGATATGAAAAAAAAAATATTTGTTGCTTCCAACAAAATAACAAATCCTTTAGTGTTACCTCTACGCCAGAAAAAATCCAGGGCAGATACCAGCCAAAGCGTCGCTCAGTGGTGCCTCAGGGCTTGTATATAATATGCTTAAAACATCGAAGTAGATATAGGGATAATGGAACGAGCACTAATGTAAAACCAAATGTAAAAAGAGTGGCAGGAAACAGTTAAAAAGACAAAGAGTTATGAAAAAGGTATAGTGCTGTCTCCTTTCCACTCATTGCCGCAAATGTAATCAGATGTTAATATAATAATTTATTACCTAGTAATTTTTGTAATGTTTAAGATTATTTTTTATTAGTTCATAATTATGTTTGTCAAACTTATTAAAATCATATAAAAGCAAGTTGTTAAATAATCCTATTCAAGTCTGCTCGTTTTGCTCTGTGATTTATATATTTTCTGACTTGTACATTTTTCTGTAGTCTTTTTTTCTGTGTATCGAATGTTCAATCATTCAGTTGATGGCCTTTGTTGTGGATACATCCCTCTTAAATACTAGTGTCACGTAACAATATTTAATTATTGAGTACTTCAACCTTATACTCTTACTTTCAACGGTGTGTTTTAATTCAACATGATTGGGTAATTTACTGAGTTGCTGTAGCCTTTTTTTCGTTTTTGATGAATTACTTAATTTCAATTTCACAGAAGTTTCAAAAACCACATGAATTATTATTTTTTTGCTGCATTTAATCTGATTTTGATAAATTGGCAGTGAGTGAGAGATAACAATACTTGGATATAACTCTCTCTCTTTCTAACACATTCCTGCAAATGTCGTGACATGTGCTCGTTCCATTATCCCTATACTTCGACGGCCTAAAACCAAATAAATGTAATTTACCCCAAGTAAAATAGAATTTGACTAGAAAATCCTATTCCACCTTTGTATTTGTATGGTTCTTATATTCAGTTCAAAGATGGCGGCGGTTAGCTTTACTTTTCTCGCTGAGTTCAATATTTTAAAATTATAGTATAAATATCTCTGCCTTGGTATCCTTGACAAGTAATTGAAGGAGTTAACACTAGTGTTGGAAATGTCAATTTTTGTGACAAATAGAACAAACCTACTGAGTGCTATGCTGTTTACACTTTAAAAAAAAGCCCATATGGATACCATGTGTTATGTATATTTTATTTAATTTATTACAAGGTAAATGTTCATATAAAACAGGTTAAAAAATATATATATATATTTTTTTTTTCATTTAATCAACTTCCAATTTTCTGAAAGATCCTTCCAATCCGGTAACATTTTCGTTGAAATCGGACACTATTTTTCCTTTCTTATTCACATTAATCTTCATGTCGTCTAAAGCAAGAAGTTGTTCTCTTTTGGCCATCAACTTTTTCTTTAATTCATCTATAAATTGAGAAAAAACAGAAGAAAAAAAAACATGTAAGAAGATAAAGAATATTAATAATAATTTTTCTTAAAACCTCAGTAGTCGAATTCCATAGGAATGGAGACTTGTTTGAAGTTTTACAATAATTTAGTGTTGAAGAAGTTCTGAGTGACATATGAGGAAGAAAGTAAAAAATTAGACTTTCTAAGAGGCTCTAAATTTAAATCATAAATTAATATACTGACAAATAATTAAGTAGGTTTCATTTATAAAGATTTACAGAGAAGAAAGTTCGAGTTAAATAAGCATATGACATTAACTAATAAAGGAATTTACTTAAAAATATTATTCCATCATTAATAACTTTGGTTGATGTGGCGAAAAACGTGGTGCATGACGTTCTAGGTTCTCAACCCGACAAGTTCTGTTGAAAGGGCGTTCTTAATTCTGTCTAAGTTCTGCGAATGGACAAAAGCTCAATGAAATGATATCAACAAATATAACCATTAAAATGACTTTTTTGATTAGAAAAACATTAAATACGAACACGATCATAATATTTTCAGAAGAAAACTTGCTATCATAACAAAAAAATTTCACGTTTTTCGAAAACAAAGATTCTTTTTGAGTTCCACAGCAGACCAGTACATTTCTCATTTATGCAAATTAATATAACTGGCTGTTCTATTTAGAAAGTAGGGCACTACTTCTCTGCGGAGGATGTTCAATTTTTGAATATATAAAATTAGAAAAATACTTCTTTTCTTAAAACGTGTCTAATTTCGTAGCCCGACTATACGAGTAAGTTCTGATGAAAAGTTACCTTCTAAAGATTTGATTGTGTTCGTATCACATTGCCTGCAAGTCTTCATTCAAATCAAAATATTTCTTTCAATTTTTACATTTGAATAAGTCAATTCGTATTTGGAGATTTTCCTATTAACAGAACTGACATAAGACACAGAACCAAAACTGTTGGATAGAACATAATAGTAACTTTTTAACAGAACTGATCGAGAAATTCTAAAACCTAAACTTCTAGGGTGCACTTTCTTTGCCATACCCATCGAACACAACTATAATGGATAAACTTCTTCAACTATCAACTAAATTTAGAGAAATTGACGCTGTTGCCACATTATATGTAACATACATTCTGTTGAAATACAAATCAGTCACATGCGGCGCCAGTTTTATCATTTTGTGTAGCTAAATTCAGTATAATTTTGACTTACAGGAAGGTAATTTGAGTAATGAAAGCTTAGGTGTAACTATAGCGGAGGGTTGTGACCTACCGTTACTCAGTCATTAGAAATGTTCCAATGAGGAGAGTTAGTGGATAAAACATTTTCAGCACTAATGGAGCGAGAAGAGGATCGAAACCCTCCCCCAAAAAAATTTGAATTACCTACTTATACAAATAAAATAATACGACTTTAGATGTTTAGCAAATAATTCAAAATTGTCCGACAGAGAATTTTTTTGCCATTTTTTGAAATGAACTTAATGGAAAATTGCCTCGTATAAGAATAGGCCAGTGCTGCCAGATGATATTTCTGAAATTCCGTACATTGGACCTCCGCGTACGGTCCGTACCAAACATTTCAAATATTGCTAGAGATTTCTGAGCGGAGTGAGGGGAGAATTTTTTTTGCATTTTTAAAAAGTTTGGCGGACTAATATCAGCTCCGATAAAAATTCTTCAATTATTGATGATAATGAAAATTGAAAAATGATTCTTAAAACTTGATTTGATAACCTTTTAAAAATATATATTTTTGCGGTCATTTCTTCTCAGATTTCCGTATTTTATCCGTTTTTGGGTCAAATCCGTACATTTTCCGTACAGACATTAGTAAATATGAAAAATTCCGTATTTTTACGGACAAATCCGTATGTCTGACAGCACTGGAATAGGCTCCCAGCAGTGCAGATATGTATGTTCTAAAGGATAATCATATTAATTTTTCAATTATTTCACAAATTTTTTAAAATCTCATAGAAGGTAAAAAAATTTCAGTGACCGTATATTCAATTTTTTTCCCAATATTTCAAAATCTCATAGAAAGTCAAAAAATTCTAAAGTGGTCATTTACTAATTTTCTAAAATCAAAATTGAATCATTTTATCTTAATTTCTTTAGCGCAGTCGCAAATTTCTTCTAAAGCAGTCAAGATTTTATCACTATTTCGAGAACTTCTAACTCAATAAAATTTGATAAAATTATATAATCTGTACAAATTTTTCATTAAAAATCTCAATAATTCAAAATCTAGAGGTTTTTAGTCTTTTTATAAAAATCAACATTTAGAAAAAATGAAAGTCACTAATACTCTTAAAAACCATCACTTCATAAAAAATTAAGAAAGGCGAAAGGAGATTGTTAACTTATATTTATGTTGTCTAATTAGACGAGAACTTGAGTACAAGCTCTTATAACAGGAGGTTCATTAAATAATCCAAGCCTAGTGTAATTTATTCAGTTTCGGTGAACCTGCTTTGAAGCGTAGAAAACTTGATTGGAGTGATGAGATACTTCGAGCCTAGATTTCAATTTAATTCTGTTTAGTTAAAAATTCATTAAATTGTTAAAAATTACGTGTCTCTTTGATTGGAGTATTCAGCAAAATGTACGCTATAGTTTAATTATTGTAAAGCTGCGTCATTTGGATGAATAATACTTACCGTCAACTGAGGTGATAAGAAACAATATCATTTTTAAAGTAATATTTCAGCACTGTTACCCACAGGAGAGTTATAGAAATTTGGAACACCAGGGGTTGGGATCGATTTGAAGTGGAGGACTGAATCGTGGGAGTTTTTAATTTTTTTACCAAAGTGAATGATCAAGCGAGTGGGATTCAATCAACTTTTCTAAGATTGAATCAGGATCGATTGGAAGTGAATAATTGAAAGAGTGAGAGAGCGAGCGAGAGATTCTTTAAAATTTGGAATCATTCATTCCTTCCAGGACAAAGCAGTTAGGATTATTATCAGCACATATTTATCTATTTTCTTTCTGGCTGATTGCTGTTTTTCTTTCTGCTCTGCCTATATTTTGATTTTTATTGATGCATTTTTATTTTTTCCTACCCCCTTATTGTTTTTATTTCTTTCATAGAACTATAATCACAAAATTTTTAGGGAAAAATAAGATTCGCATTAGATTCAATCGGAGTGACTCATTTTTCTAACTTAGCTGAATTTGCTTCAATCGGATTGATTTGAAGTTATTAAATTTAAGAGTAAATAAAGATTTTTGTTCAAAAACTGAAAAATTTTTTTGGAGGTTAAATGAGATTGATTGGGAGTTTTTATTTCACTCTCAACCCCTAGAACAAATTTTGATATGATATCTGGTCTATAGAGATTAAGAAATGTTATGTACCTATAAAGATGATTTTCATTTTGATTAACAAACTAATGAGCCAAAATTTGGAAATTGAAATTTTGAAGAATTTGAAAAAATGAAAACGTAATTTTTGAAAAAGAAATTTGTTTTACTGTATAAATAAGTTTTTAGACTATATATGTAGAGACACATCCACTCAATAATTTCCCCCATTTTTTTTCAATTTTTATCATCGTGATATTATATTCGTGATTCAAATGATATAAATTCAATTTAATTGGCGAATTTCAGCGATATCTTGAGAACCAAATGTACGATTTCTGCCAAACTCTCACAGAGTCTTCAACTAACATGTATTACAATATTTTGGCAAAATTTTAGCCTTCTACAACTAACCGTTTTCTCACAATTACATTCGATAACTTGTTTGTATGGAAGTTTAGTGGAAACAAATGGGAAGAATTATATGGTTAGTTAGAAAAAGAAATTTCCAAAAAACCATTATTTATAGAGAGCTGAAATTTTGTGAAGACATGGTCATATGGTAGTTGAAAATTCTGTAAAAATTTGACCTAAATTGTACCGGTGGTTTTCAAGATATCTTTGAAATTTAAAATTAATTGGAAATTTTATTACTTCCGTGAAGGTGATGTAACAATGGCTGAGTACATTCTGAATTTTTAGGATAATATATGTGTTTGATAATTTATTCTAATTCATATTGTTCTTCCAAATTTTTTTTTACTTAAGTTATGAATGGAAAAAATAATGGAAAAACAATAAGTGTTGCCTATCACTCCAACAGTGGTGTGATATGATATACTGTTTAAGAAGGATTCAAAAATCAACCGATTCTGGTGAAGCATTTTCAGTTGTTACCAAAGTGCCTTAACCCAAAAAAATTACCAGTGACTAATCCAAATTTTAATTTGTTTTTGGACAACTCCAATCTAATTAACGAAATTTTTTTCGACATCGTGAAAACGGAATATTCTATGCGGAAACTTGATAATTTTTTTTTTTTTAAATGTGATTGAAAGTGAAGAAAAACTGAAATATCTATGACTGCCCTGGAAAGAATAAATGAAAATC
The DNA here is from genome assembly GCA_011428145.1 of Ericerus pela. Taxonomy (NCBI): domain Eukaryota; kingdom Metazoa; phylum Arthropoda; class Insecta; order Hemiptera; family Coccidae; genus Ericerus; species Ericerus pela. Next base: position 215,861 of record WOFM01000107.1, on the reverse strand, counting down.
TTCGTCTGTATAAAAAGGTTGAAAAAGCTGAAAAAATATAAGAAATTGATGAAAAATTTGTACACATTTTCGTGAAATTTTGAATTTGTTAAAATGAAAAATATAGGTAAAAATTTGTAATTTTTATTCAAAAATGGGGGAAAATTGCATGTGAAAAGTTTCATTCGGTTATGGATTTCTTAAAAGAGATATAAAAATAAGAAATCCACAACTGCGGTAGAATACGTAGAAAAACCTTTAAAAAATCGAGAAAATTGTAAGAGGAGAATGGCGTACTTAATATAATTGTTTTTTTAAACCAAATATTTTCGAAAATGAAGGAAAATGAGAAGAAAGTAATGAATGTCGGATACAAGAATTCAGAAATTTTACAACTTGTCTTGATGAGAAATCGAGAGAAATTGGTCTATTTTTGCGGAAGAATTTTCATTATATAGGAACTTAGTTGATTGTTTGGATTTTTAAAAATGATTAAAAATGAATGAAAATATGAGACATCTGTGACTGCGCTAAGAATTTTGAGTTTTGAGGATTTTGAGAAAATTATGTAAAAAAAGGTGAAAAGATAATAAAAATATTAAAAATTTTCAACTTGAAGTGAAGAGAAATTAAAATAAAATGGTTAAATTTTGATTTAAAAAAATGAGGAAATGATCACATTGGAATTTCTTAACTTTCAATGAGATTTTGAAAAATTGGTGAAAAAATTGAATAAATTCGGTCAATTTGGAATTTTTTGACTTTCTATGGAATTTAGGAAAATTGGTGAAAAATTGTTGAAAAACTTGAATAAATAGTCACTAAAATACTTGGACTTTCTATAAAATTTCGAAAAATTGGTGAAAAAATTGAGAAGTCAATGACTGCCCTAGAACATGCATAGCTATACGACTGCTCCTCATGAAACTGCAACAGCGGCCCACCTCTTTACTACCTCTCCCTGGACACTTTTCCCTTTCAAGGATCTTGGACTTGTGCGTCGCAGCTATTTGTTGATTCATCATCTCCCGGTATTGCGGTAGGTACGGGGATGATAGTTACGCTTCTGCGTAAGTTTGACATTGGAAAATTCAGTAGGCCTAATTAAAATTTTCACCAAGCTGCCAATTATAAAATTTTCAAATTAGGTATTTAAACAATGCAGCGACATTAGAGAAGTTTTTACAATAAAAATACAGCAAAAGGATCAAAAGTAGAATATCGTAGGTATGCAAGTTAATCTAAAAAATTGCGACTGGAATATTTTTTTAATGCACAGTTCTTATAAGGCTGTTAATTTTGTAAATCGCCGAGTTCAACATTTAGTCATTCAATACTACCGTACCTACATGAAATTAAAAAACATTTACTTACTTATCATGACGGATAAAGGGACTTCACCACCGTACTCTTTCGGAAGTATTTTAGGGTTGATTGATTTGTATAATTCGTCCATTTTGCAGTGGAACTAAAAATTAAGAAAAACATTAAATTTTAACTGAAATCGGTAAAAAATATACTTTGCTGCCTTTGCATGGTCTAATTGGTGAGAGGTCCGCCATACTTCGAATTAGCATATAACCGTGGACAGCAAAGAATTAATAACTTTTAACCTTTCGACAGGCTACTTTATACAAAAAGTTGCTTAATCAAAAATATTTAGGTGTGAACTATTTTTTGAGCGTTTTTTCATAATAACGCCTACTTGTACTCGAACCCGACTCCCCGCCGTTTCTTCCTAAATTTTCTCTCAAATATTTGAAATATGAAATTCCAAATTTTCAAACTTTCAAGCCGATCCGCAGTCACGAAGCTCTCTCTTCAAATTTTTTATTAAATTTATTCATCACCTCATTAAAAATATTTTAATTTACAAACCTCATAACTGGGCCAATTTTTAAAATAGAACAAATTTTTAAAAGGAATTTTTTTCTGGTCGTATCCGGTTAAATCCAGATATGAAGTATGGCGAACCTCTCACCAAAGATTTTGTATAATAATGTAGCAGTATTCGACAACTGAGACAAAATTTTCACAAAATTTTCATTTCTATATGCTACAAGGTAAGATAGTTAGTTTAGTATTTTATTTGAAATAAAAGGGACAGGCAAATTCTCAATTTTGTGAGAAGAAATTATTATTATTATTTTTTTATTCTGCCATCAATGTTATGATGGCTTTTCATTCACATGGGGGAGCACTAAATGAACTTCAAATGGTTGTAAAGTAGCACCAAACTACTTCGTCACAGAGAAGGGTGAAATTAATTAATTAAAAATAAGCGACAGTATATTTTTGAAAACTTCTTGACTAGAAGTAAATCAGTTTTACAATTATTATTCACCGAACTCGAAAACACTTCAAAAGTTAGAAGATTATAGCCTACCACAAAACAGTACCTGTTCAATAACCGTAGCTGACAAAAACTACAGTAATATTTATGTGTATTTTTTATTAAACTGTTGGTAGTCAGCATATTTGTTCTGTCGGGGCGTTGAATGAAAAGAATTTTAAAATGAGTCAAAATTGAGGAAAACAGTAGTTATCTGCATTCCCTTCCTTTTCCTCCCGACAAATCGACAGAATTATGTTTTTCTGAGTAGTATTCTCCTTAATACAGGTATATTTTTCTCATTGATATCGTTCATGATTAAAGTAACAGATAAGAGAAAAAAAAATTTAGGTATATATTTCGCTTAAATGTAACGTTCAGAATCACTGAATGTGAATTTCAAATTTTATTCGACACCAGAGTTCATTAATCTGAGAAATCGAGAAACTTTACGTGTACTCCTTTTGCAATAGGCGCCGCGTTACCGTCGCAGCATGCGCAAAAGGTTCCAAACAACGCCGCAACTCTGTCAAATTCCGTTTGTCGTGTAATGCGGGAAGTATTATTCTGTGTATTTACGGCGCCCAAGCTACAATGCTAGCATTTCAACTGATGTGAATGCCAGCAAACACAATTTAGCCTCTTTTACAGGCTGGAAAATTTCAAAATTCTTAGATTTTCTTAGGTATTAATAAAAATACACACACACACACACACACACACACACACAATTTCTCTTTAAAGATTAATTTTTTCGAATAATTCTTCAATTTAATATTTGAATATTGTTAAAATAATTAAATAATTAAAGACAATCAACTGGAATGTATGTAGTGATGGTAACGAACATTTGCTATTTTTTTTATGCTTAAGCTTTCTAAGCATTTGCTCAGCAAATGATTGAAGAAGAAACGCTTAGTTTTTAAAAGCATATTATATACGCTCATAATGAGGACATGCGCATTTTTCAGCAAATTTTTGAGACCTTATGAGCATTTTTAACAGTTTTGGCCACTAGACTAAATGGATGAAAAATTGGAAATGCGTTGTTTGCCTTGCAATTGTCAAGATTGTTCTTAAACAATATTTTTTTGCCGTTCTTACGCGACCGCACTGGCACTGTTTTACTATTGCAAGTTTGCAATTAATTAAAACTTGTTTTAACTATTAAAATAAAATAATGAAATTCTCAGCACGCTTAATCGATATTAAATGCTTGAGCATTTTAAGCATAAGCACGTGTTAATCGAATGACCGAGCCTGCTCAGCATTTGCTGATCAATAATAAAAGCTTGACTATTTAATTATCATCATGATAAATATGATTTGAAACATTGTAAATTATGTATTGAAAAACTCACCAATAATCGTTTTCTCAACTTTTCATTGAGTAAACTGCCGATAAATTCAAAAACTTTAGTGGCATATTGAGGAATATTGATTATGTGAGTCGCTTTATGCCTCATAGGTGTAGAATACTGAAATAATACGAAAAAAAAAAAAACAACAAAAAAACAAATTTTAAACGTTAAAGAAAAAATATGATTTACAATAAAGGGAAAAAAAATTTAGATGTAATGAAAAATGATCGAAAATTTTGCGATAGGTATAGTCTGTAAATAAAAATAATTTTAGTACCTCGTTTGCAACAAACATGATAAAAAAAAGTGTGGAGGTATACTAATTTTGTAATCTGCAGATTTAAATCTTTTTAATTTTTTAATTTAGTTTAATGAATTTTAATTAATTTTCATAGAGTGGTTAAATAGATTACCTAGTATGCTATCGTGGATTAGAACCATTTAATAATCATCTTCAGTGGATCAACCATAAGAAAATGTTTCATATTTTAATATTGTAAAGGTACGCTACTGATAGTCCTACATTTTTCGAAGGTAAAATTACATATGCTATACAAAGCCCAAGTCCTTTTCAGCCCACTAATAAATAGTTATTGATTGAACGTAGTGAATGATTCAAGATGAGACACTACAAATTCCTTGGCGTATATACGAGTATTTCCACATTTGTTCGCCAAATTCAGTTTTAAAACTACGAAATAATCAGTTTTAATGGCATGGACTCGAACAATCAAATATGTAGGTACAATTGTTTTGATGTATTAAAACTTCATTATATAATTGAAATTTTTCAAAATTGAAAAAATAATTCCAGTCAGAATAATAGAGAAAATTTTTATACTGAATACAATGTAAGATGGCAGCAATTGATGTTTTAGCAGTAAGTGCTTTATTCTATTGTATTTGTAGCAAAAGTCAAAAAGCAGTTGAATATTTTCTTTAATAACTTCCTATTATGAGATTGTTGGCTGCTTTTTTCCATTGAAAATGAAAGAGAATTTCGACAGCTTTACAACGTTACCAAAAAGTGCATATGTTCAAAATTTCATCTGCTGCTTTTTTCCTTAGCACGGCAGTATAGGTACCAATGGTATGATAAAGGAACTATTTAATGACAAGAAGGAACCATAATTTAGGATGAAAATAGGATTATTTTATTTTATTGTTGCTAGGTAAACTAGATACTCGAATTATTTGTTATCTACTTCAGATAATACGATGCAAAACCTGAAAAAATTCATAAAAAGGCATTTAACAAAATAAAATACGAAGTAAAAAGAAATATGTCTACCTGTATACAGCGTGTCATGTTCCTAATATCTGTCAGTGACCACATACTAAGATGTCCCATTAACAGACCTGATTCATCGTTAACGTACGAATATCCTAGAATAAAAAAAAGTATTAACATGTGAAGGTTAAAGAACAGACATGTTTTTAATCAACATAAATTATTTTGGTAGTGAAATTAAAACATTACGAAGAATTCATTATTTTATTTCAGAATAACCTAAAACACGATTGATTTCGATATCACTGAGAATACTTGAAAGGAAATTTTTAAGCATGAACCTCAATATTTTCAAAGAAGTTTTATTATTACGTAATATAACTTTTTTTTTGGCACCAGCTTCCCCGAGAGTTTTGAATTATGACCAGAATATTCTCCTATTCATTACTTGAACAGTTAAAACAATATACGTGGGTGATAATTTTGCCTTCTGTTTTTGTCAATTTTGAAAGTCCCTTTCTCCTAAATTTTTCGAATAGATACAACTGCAGAAATATAGTAGAGGGTATTAGTGTAGATGTATGTACAAAAAACCCCGATGGGGCGGGGGCACAATATTTTTAAAATATACTTGTCCACAACGAAGGACACACCATCCACGACCATGGAAATTTCTGATATTATGGAACCAAGGCATTAAACTTATGAACTACCCAATTTCAGTCACAATGCTAATAATATCCTCTTCAACCAGCAGCATATTTATGGGGTTCAAGTGAGGGTTGAGGTTCAACATCCCCTACACATTTGTCTTCTTTTCTTAGACCTCTATAGTTTGACAAATTTTTCAATTCTTGTTGGTAGTGACAGTTTTGATGGAGATGGAAGGGAAATTTTTATTGATAAAAGCCTATGCACTATGCTGAGAAAAGAATGGACCAAATATTAAAAAAAAGAGTCCGGATCAGATCCTCTCTTTTAATAAAATTTTAATACCAGTCATATTATATTTTGACATCAGTATTGTGATCTTTCAATTTTGCAAGTTTCATCATTAGGTACCTACATGTCTGTTTGGTATTGTAAAAAGAGTGTAGCAGTTTAATATACCTTTCTAATTTTTTTAAACTAGCCATTTAATACAAAAACTTTGAAGAAGCTAATCCATTTTCCTGAGTTGAACTGAAAACGATTTTGTTTTCTCAAAAAATTTAGGGAGGAATAACCTAATTCAAGTAGAATAGGGGTGAAAAAATTTTTTTTCTTAAAGATATAATCCTATATGTACAGCTGTCACATAATTATTTTATGAAAAAAATTTGTAGTTTGAAACAAATTATATTTGGAGAACAAGACTTGAATTTTTTGGCGTACCTAACAATTTTTCATTATATCGAGTACAGATAATATATTTATCCATCAAGGATCAGCAATTCTTGAGTTGCAGAATGAAGCAAATAAACTAATAGACCAGACTATTCAATTTTATTTTCCATTTTTTTGTTATATTCCACGAAATAGTGATATTATTTCTGTTTTCTAGAACTGATACCATACTTCTAATACCTAAAGAAAATACCAATAACATCAATTTTTTTTTGATACCTTTTTATATTCAATAAAAATTGTTTCCAAATTTTTCTCATATCTCAGGTTGTGGAAACCTATCCTTCGCCATGTCTCCTGTATTTTCATTACTGACATGATGAAGACAAAAACTGATCATCCACAACGTTGAACAAAATCACAAATATCTCAAAAATTGTCGATCTGTACATAATTTTTGATGAAAAAAAAAAAATTTATTTAGACATATCAGACAAATATACAGCTACTATCAATTCCACACTGTTTTTTTTTTTCATATATATTTCATCCACGTCGTTTGGACACATGAAAAAGTGGAATTCACTTTTTTCATAGAAATAATTTAATAGAATTGTTACTTTGAATAAGTTTTTTAATTTCAATGATGGACCTTATAACTATTTTAAACATGAATCAGTATAACCACTTAAACCAGCAAAATATGTGAAACAGGGAACTAAGGCAGTTATTTCAAAATGTACCTCGATGAAGGACACAATTCCTGGAGACACAAATTTGAATCAATGTTAGGCTTTTCCCAAACACACTAGACATAAACTGACACTGTCAATTTAACAATAAATTCATCCTCAACACACATATCCACATAATTTTCTTCAAAATATGACATTAAAATTTAAAAAAATTATAATATCGTTGAAGTCAAGGGTGGAGACAGCCACGGCAATACTGATATTTTTGCCCTTTACAGCCATTTATTTATTGTCAAATCATGAGTCGGATTACTTTTTATGAGTTGTCAAGATATAAAAAGTTGTCCTCAAACAGACTATCCAAAATAATTTTGGGTAACTTTAATAATTGAGGAGATATTGACTGAAGACAAAAGTTATGGTCAAATTTTGAAAATCACTCACGTATAAGAACGAAAAAACAAATCCTGTTCAAAAAAACTGCTTCTTCTAGTTCCCTCCCTCTTTTCTATCAATGTACACAATTATACATCCAGTGGATGGGTAATTATAAATCCAGTATATAAATATCATCTTCAGAGATGAATTATTATTATCGTAAGTAATCAAATATTATCTACTTCAGCACAATTTCATTCCGAGTAATTAGAAAAAGAATTTCCATAAATAACATATGCAATAATAATTTTATTGTTGTATATTTTCTCAAATATTTGTACAAATTTTACCGCCGTAAAAAGAAAAGCAAGGTTACGATATCTGTACATGCGTCAAGGGTATGAAGTACTATGACTGTAAGATATACACGTTATTAACTTGCAAAATCATTTACATCATAGCCACGTCTGCCACGTACTGTTATTTGTAATCGCATGAAAAAATTGAAATTCAGTATCACAGAGAAGAAGAATGAAATAGGTAATCTATTGTCTTGTTACTTTTAGAACGCGTTGCTAATTAATCTAGTAAAATAAGGGTTTGAAATGAAGTTGACCGATACGAAAGGTTCCATGCTTGAAAAATGATAAGGATGGGCTCTTGAATAAGCCACAAAAATACCCCATCTCCATTTCCTGGATTTTCACTGGGGTGAGAAGAATTAAACATGTGACTAATTTTAGTTTTTTCAATTTTCTTGGATGATTAATTCTATGGGCGTACAATGGAAATATTTTAATGATACGAAAATGATTTACCTAACTACCTACCTTAAATTTGAAACAAAAAAATTTTTGTCAATTTTTTTCATTACTATCAGCCAAGATACATGGTTATAGATATGGCTATTTTTTCAAAATCATTATAATCTGTAGGTATCTACTATTTTCGTATTAGTGGATGAACATGTATGTAGATTGCATAAAGATAGCCAGAGAAATTAGTATATAGGTATCTATTGAAATTTTCCATCAATCTGCGGTTTATACATCATATTTCATGTCTGCACGTGCAGTGTGTCCCAAGTATAATATGAAATAAATCATCAGAATAATATTATGCGAAAATTGTAAATAAATATGAAATAGAACAAACTTACGGTTTTTTTTTCATTATTTTTCTGATCGTTCATCTCCATTACTGAGGACACCATGTATGTACAGGCATGAAAATAATATAATGGATAGACTATACATATTGATGGAAAACCTTAGTAGCTAGATGCTAATTTTATTTCTTTGGCCATCTTTATGTCTGTATTAATATTCAGCTTCCCACAAAGAAAATAGTACAGATATTATGATTTTGAAAAATCTATCCTTCTGGACCACCCTGTATCTTAGCCCCTATGTTAGTTATGAAAAATACACGGATACTTCTTTGTTCGAAATTTTAAGGATATTATGTTTCCTATCGAAGTATCTTCATTTTATTTGGCTTAGCTACCGAGGAAAACTGAAAAATCGGTGATCACACGTTCAAACCCCCCTCCCCCGTCAGACGCTTTGAGTATGGAGTGAAGCATTTTCATAAATTATTCAGGATTTCTTCTCCACTATATTATTTCAGGCATAAAACCTTTTATGTCTACTTATTTCATTTAAACGCCATTCTTAACCTTACTTCAGTAGGGTATTACGACGTCTTTCGAAATAACATACTACGGACGTAGCCAGGATTTCTTCAAGGGCGAGGGTAAAGCAATTTGTTGATTTTTTTTTGCTCGTCACTTTTGAAAATTTAGAAAACTTGTGAAATTTACCATCTATGGAACCCGCTGTCACATATTTATTATTAGAAATTTTTCCAAATTTGAAAAGTGACAAACACAAATAAAGAAAAAATGGAAGTTACGAGGGGCAATCGCCACCTTCGCCCCCCTTTTCACGAAATCTAGCAAGTAAACAAAACGTTTGTTCATTGCATGATTCAGTAGTTACCTCGAATTTGGTTTTCCGGGTCATCCATCAAACTTTCAACAACCAAAGAATGTACTCTTGCCATATCTGCAGCTGTGTATTTGTACGGATCGAAACGGCTAGCACTTGTGAATAAAACACACCTACCAAACTCATCTCGTTCCAATAAAGGCACTAAATAACTGAAACAAAATTTATAAGATAAATGAAAGGTCATTTTCTAATATTTTAATGCCATGATTTTCATTTTTCTACACCAAACACGTCGCTATTAATTTCGTGTATTATTCATCCTCATCCTCAATTGTTGCATGCAATGATAGTGTGATATATATTATAGCTGCACGACCGAGAAATTCACTTCTCATGAACGTATAGTTCGACTTTTATTACTTAAATTCTAAACTTTTGCGTCATCGCTAATCTGCATGATAAGCAGGGGAGACCCGTGTACCATGGCACCAGCAGATACTGTTGTATAAAAAAAATATTGAACTTATTGGTGCGACGTAAGATAGGTCGGGCAGCGTTGCAAATGAATTCCAAGACCATAATATATTATTCAATTCGAAAATGATGGTGATAACAGTGAAATTTTTGACAAAAAATGAGAATTATCTAGGTTTTTGCCATTAGATTTGGAATTGATAAAAAGATATTAAAATTTTATTCATGTTCAATTCTAACAAGTGAAGCTAATCCACTTATTATGTTACGATTCATTTTTGCTCAAATATCTTAGTAAATGAGATACATTAATTTCATTAATTCAAGTTGAGGTGTTGTACCTAGGCACATTTTTGCTGTAGTACCTGGGGACACTAGCAATTTTAATTTTTTCACTTTTTTCCAGCCAAGCCACAAGGTAAATCAGATGGGCTTATAATGAAAACATTAATTTTCAACTCATTTATTGGAAAAATTAATTAATAATTCTATGTTTTTGTCTATTATGATTTTTTGTTTTTCCATAATGGACATTTCAAAATTAAACCAATCAATATTTGTGGTTGTCCAGCTTGAATATGATTATGGGCCAATCCAAGGAGAGAGTGGAGGTAATTTTCTTCATAAATCTCAAGAAAAAAATTTTAAATTTGCTCCAAAACAAAAAAAAACAAAAAATGAGTAAATAAGTACACCTATCTAAAAAAAAATTTTCTTACATTATATGAATATAATGTAAAAAAAAAACATAAGAAAATTATAATTTTGTCACAGAAATTTTACAAATCAAAAAGGAAAATCTATAACTTGTAAATTTACGAGGCGGACCTTTATTTTCAACATAACGACGATGAAATGACTGATAAGCCAAAACAAATTATTTTTGAGTTGACCAACGTTGAATTTTGTTGGAGCAAATTAATTATGCTGATAGGTCATATTTATAATAAATTTTTTTTTAAATTTTGGCATCATTTTATGAATGTCCCATGGTACAAGGGGATGTGTCCTATGGTACTACAAGGAAGGCTCTTTAATAACAAATATGCGTATGAGTGTGATAAGAGATGAACGGCCATCTTGTGTTATTCGGTTTTTCATGAATTTTACATTGTTTATTACTGTATATATAATAACACAAAACGGCGGTTTATCTTTTATCACCATCATTTGAAAATCTGCTAATAAAAAGCTTTACTACAGGGTGAAGTATCATGGAACAAAAGAATGAGTTATGTAAAATTCGTTTTATGAAGAATTGTGAAGGAGTTGGGAAAAATTTGCAAGTGAAGTTTTTAGGCAAGGGTTCATACTGCAAGTTAAAAAAAAAAATTGATCAAGACTCGATTAGTTGGGGAACTAGAGCGAAAAGTACAAAAACAGTCCCGTGGGTCATGGGTCTCCCTTATAAAAAAATCAAAGTCGTCAGTCATCAAATTCAAGAAAAAAAATTTTTTTAATTATTTTGAAAAATATTTAAAATTTTTTTCAATCTTTTGGAAACTTTTATTGAGATCTGCAGACAATTACGAGGAAATAGATCTTTGTTTTTGAATTTTTGAATTCGCAAAAAAAAAAAAAATAGGAGATAAGTAAGTTAAAAAAAGTGTGTTCGCCCAGGTACTCCAATTATTTTTCGTAGCATAGATGTAAAATAGGAGGAACTTAACAAAACCCTACACTACGTGCGTTATCTAAAAATGGATTCACTATATTTGAAATGTCCCAAAATTTTCAAAATGAAGATTCATCGGCGAAATATTCACAAAAATTTTTAGTTTCCAAAACATTTTATTGCGTAATTTTATATGACCAAAGTGGAATTGAGAATATATTCGTTTAAATTTGAAAAAGAAATTTTTTTAGCATCTTTTCTAATGAAAATCGAGTATTAATTTATTCCTTTTCCGGCAGTTTGACAGAATATAAAATAAAAACAATTTTGAAACCCTTTTTTTTCAAAAGAACAATAGAATTTAAATCACACTCAGTGGGCCAAGTACCTACATACTATGCCTATACTAATTCCTTTTCTAAGTAATCGATAGAAAAATAATCGGAACAAGTTCTCTGAAGAGACTGTTCTATTCATCGGGGTGCGAATTCGAAAAAAACAAATTCAGTTTTCGAAAAATGTGGAACTTTCTGACCTGACTTGGAATGTAAGTTCGGATAAAAAAAATCTCTTCTGTATATGTAATCGTGTTGATGTCACATGCCCTATGCGCCTTCTCATTTTCTATTTTAATCACAAAATTTATTTTAATTGTTCTATGAGGAAATATCGGTTTTTGACTTTTTTTCATTTCGTAGAGCACGCACAAAACCCTCGAAGTTGAACTAACAACTCACATTTATCATAATTTTCTAGAACCCAGAAATTACGTGCATGTACTGTTTTGCCATATAGAATGTAACTAATGACCATTGCCCTTGCCCACAGTGAAAATGGTAAATATTAGCCTGGTATAAGCAAAAAAATATTTTGGCTGTTTTGAAAAAAAATCGGTTTAAATCAAACAATATCGTGAAGCCAGAATTTTCTTAACAGGAAAAAGTAGGTAGCATGTGTTGAGGTTTTAAACAGTGTAGGTAACCACTAACCTGCTGCCCCAAAAAATAAAAACTTTTCAGGAACAAAATTCATCTAATCGTTCAACTTGAAGGGGAAGATTAAAAACGAGTTAGGGCTTAAATTTAAAAATTAAAAGTTCCAATATGAGGAAATTCAAACAATCAACAAAATCTATCGAGGTAATACGGAATGATAATTATTTAATACACAAATACTCTTACACAATTCGTGCGCATATTATAATATTATTAGACAAACAAATCACATCATATTTTTTCGATGTCAATGTTCAAATAAACATTGTAAAGACGAGACATTGTGAAGTTAAAAAAAAATAAGGTTCTTAGAAAGGACGAAAATTATTCCGAAACAACACCATAAAGGTTATAAATTCAATGACACTCATGAGTAGAATTATATTATTCTAATAATATTGAAATTGAAAATAATAATATAAAAAATAATTTGGCAAGAAGTACCTACACTTATATAGTCTTTCAAGCAGAAAATAAAAACAAAATTATTGATTTAAATTTCATCTCGAAGAATCACGATCTATTAATTCTCATATTTACTGTTTGGAGTGGCTGTGCATGAAAAATCATGATTAATCAACGTGTGTTCCATAAAATAAACAATAGATTGAGTTTACATTCATGAAAATTTCCCATTCATTTTGAAGTGAAGGTTGAAAAATATTTATTTATTTTTTTCCGTTGCTTACAACTAATAAAGATTTATTTTGTATAAATTTTTATCTTATCATTTTGATCTTTTCTTGCTGTTACACGTATAGGCCTCGTCTTGTAGCTAAAAAGATGGTGACAAACTGTAGGTCGTAATCGATAATTACCTATAATTGTTGAGAATTTAGCTCATTTTCAATACAATATGGAGTATCTATCTATTTTAGGAAACGATCTACGAAACCTAGCTTCCAAAATTTTAAATAAACAAGATTAGCCTAGATAATTAAAGAATTACAGACTGGTATAAAGTCTGCATGAAACTGAACGATTTAATTCTTTTTAGATATAGTCTAACCTAAACATTCTTTTTCACATAAAATTGAATTTCTTCCATAAAAATAACTGTTCCTCTGTGTATTTGAAAATTCTCAATAAAAAAAATAAATGATTCAAATTAACTTATTGCCTTGTCGGTAGCCTCAACTGCTTACATAGGTATTTATTTCCTTATTTTACCTATTATTATCTTACTCATCTATTTTTTATTTCTAATGGAAAGGTGTAAAGGTTAATTAAAATCGTCTCGTCTCCAGTCTCTACTCAATGATCATTGTACTGAGTCTTGCATCAGTGTTGATGGTGAATATCAGCATCAGATCAAGAAAAATTTGTGCGTTTAAATTTTTTTTAAACTAGGTCTTCGCTTTGTTTTGCATACAAACTTAAGTATGTGTCACTAAATTTTAATTATTTTGAAATCTTGCCTAATTTTTGTTGGGTACTTAAATTGTGCTTCAATTTTATAGTAGTCCATCAAAGAGAGAAATTTTATTTTGGAAAATTACCATATTTATTTTTTTGTTTTTCACACATCGTTAGGAATGGGCGTCCTAAATAACATACTAAAAGTCTCAACCCCTGCTTCATTGGGAAATAAGGGAAATGTGCTCTCCAAATCAGTCTTTTGCAGTTTAATTAGAAAATATCAATTGTAGCAAAAAAACAGCTCAGTTAAAAAATATTAAACATTAAATTTTCAACAAAAAATGTTCTTATCACTTTTTATGGATGACGTTCCTCGCCCCTTAAAAGTGAGCATGAAAAATACCACATTTTGTCTTACGTTAAGCTAACATATACCAGAAAATGTGAATTTCACCATTAAAAACTTGATACAAAATGAGTAATAACTCCAAAACTATTGGTTCTACTGATCTGCGGTTGGTTTCATTCGATTCAGCGCTAAAAAATACAGTAGGATGTAATATGTTACGTTGTTCCTAATGAAAACTGTTGCATCAGTTGGGAACTTTGGAAAAATAGCTAGAAAAATTGTACTTTTGAGTACATTTTTCCTCCTATGTTGTAGTCAATTAGCTCTCCAAGCGAGGCCTTAAAAGGCCAGTGGAGTATCTCCCGAATTATAGACAGTTTAAACGACGACGATACAGTCAATAAGAGGGGGTAAGAGATGGAAAATGTACCTAAAAATCTACTTTTTTTGGTTATTTTTTCAAAGTTCCCAACCTATATGAAAATTTTCCGCAGGATCAACTCAACGCATTTTATCCTACATAGTTTTTCCCCCTGAATCGAATGAGATCAACTGAAATTCGATAGAACCAATAGTTTTGGGGATATTGCACATTATGTGCCAAAATTTTAGTGGTAAAATTCACGTTTTTCTGTATATTCGCAATTAACTGCAATACAAAAAGTTGTATTTTTCTAGCTCACTTTTTAGGAGGCAGAGAGTGTTATACATACAAAAACGAATAAGAACATTGTTTTGTTAAAAATGTTTATGCTGAGCATTTTTTGACGTAATATTTCGCAAGAAAACCGAGAAACACTAATTGGGTGGGCAGATTGCCCCCAATTCCCACTGAAGTAAGCGAGTTGTGGGTTAAGAGTTTTTATACTGGTTTTTCCAATCTAAGTTAGGCTCTCAGTTTAACTGGCCGATCGAACTGACATAAATTTCTTATTTGGCGATTGAAAAATCAACCCTTAGAATGTTATTTAGGACCCCCATCCTTAACGATTTGTAAAAAAAAAATGGCAATTTTTCAGAATAAATGCTATTAAATACGTGCTGATTCTACTGGGTTATAGGTACTCGATGTAAATTTTTGAGTTTCAGAATTTCTTTCAATTTTTATAAAAAATAATTAAAAATAGATACGAGACTTTTTGTAAGAAATTTTAATAAATATCTTTTCATTGAAGCAACTTTGAAATAGGTATACGGATTAAAATTTTACAGTAGGCTATCGTTATAGTCGATAAAACTTGTCATCTTCGAAACCATTAATGGTTCTTTTTTTTTCGGATAGGCTGCTTAATAACCTTCTCCAATAATTCTGTTTATTAGTAAAGTATCACAGACTGCTCCCACAACATCCTGCATGAAAGTATACGTATCGAGACTAATCTTTCAAGTCCAGTTATTTCGGTCATTATAGGTGAATTTTAAAAATTCACCAATAATACGATTCAAACTTTTCTTAAACGTAATCTTATCAACGCGAAAGAGGATTTCAAGTCGCTATAAATAATGGACTATACCCGTATAAAATTATTAAACCACAAAAAAAAAAAAAGAGTCACTTACCCACTGTCTATGATGCCAGATATCTTTGTATCTAAGACATCTAGTCGTCGAAACCATTGAGGATATATTTCTCGAATTATTAAATACCTCTCAATCATGTCTTTCGCTTGAGGAATGCTAAATTTTTTCGTACGTAGGAATCGCAGAAGAAATGGAGCATCTGTAAACAACAAATGCAAGAAACGATGATTTCAAAAAAATTAAATTAAAAAAAAAACATGAATCGGTATAGTTCAGTTCCACGTCTAGGATTTCCTCAAGGAAAGAGCATTTACATTTTTTTTTTTTTCAACATCCACCCTAAAAACAAACATTTTTATGCCTTTTAACTGTTTGTGAAGAAGGAGATTTCAACACTATTTTTTAACATCATTTTTCAGACAACCGCACATTATCTTTTTTATATTATTAAACACTATGATTTGTTTTTTCGTACACATGCCTACTAAGTCTCATCAAAAATTACAATAGACTTTAATATTAACTTTTTTTTTGATACCTATTTTATTTATTTTTTATTAATAACAGTTTCTCTGCTTCGGGGATAAAATCTCTAACCTTAACATTTAAAAGCTAGCAACTTGACCACTGTGCCACAAGTTCTGATTGAAGGAATTGTGATACTTTGTGCATATATGTTTACCAGTTATCAAAATATTTATTATTCTCCATATTTTATTGTTTGTTTTTTAGAGGAGAGGGCGTTGAAAAAAATAATATGTGACACTCGTATCGCAATCATCTACTTTGCACACCTGTATCACAAATAATTATATTGTAAGGAGCAAAAGAAAGCTGGTTTGAAATTGATGTTTGCAAAAAGTATGGTGAAATTTTTTATGCAGGACGTTATGAAATTCCTATCAAGTTATGACAAAATTATCAAAATTAATTCTCACAAAAACTAATAATCTATTGGAATCTTGTTTGATAAAACTGGACAATTAGGTACCTACAAACGATTTATGGAGGGACTAAGGAGGATTTAGTTTCTTCCTTATGGCTCCAATTATTCGATTTTACTACAAAATACAGCTTCTTCGCGGATTTCATGAAATAAATTGTAGGTAACTTATTAAATATTCTAAATAAAAAACTTTCAAGTCTATAGTTTATAGTTTCTGTTGTTAAATGTACCATTGAGATCGAGAAAACTCGCATTACTTGGACAATTTAATGGATCTATGTAGGGTAAATGTACCGAATATTGGGTAAATAATTTTTAAATTATATATAAATTAGAAAAATGAATCGAAAATAAAATTTATGGAGAAATCAGGATCAATGGTCCTTGATATTATTGGTTGTAAGACTAAAAGGTCTATAGAACCAATCTTTGATTTTACATAATTTTTTTTGTCACATTACTCAAAATAATGATTTCATAAAGGTGTTACCGAAATGAGATACCCCTTTTCCTAATATGGGGTACATATATTCTAAATATATACATTCCATATCTATGGGGTGCCACTTTTTTCTAATTTGGGGTAGGTACTTGAAAAATATGCAAAACATCAAAATTAGAGTTATAAAAATTAATAATATTTTTTTCTTACAAAGATTATAAATGACACTTACAACATTCTGATTCCATTATTTGTTGTTTTAAACATAAATAATTGGTACCCCATATTAGATTCAGCCTCTCAATTTTGATATGATGAAAATAAAAAATTCCTAAAATTGAATGAATATACTTACAGGATTGAAAATATTTGGAAGTAGAAGCCAAATTTTCAAATTTTCTGTTGATATTGATCATATTTCAAAATATCAATAAGTATTTTGTCCAAAAATTATGAAACGTTGCAAAAAATTTCAGAGATTAGTTATAAAAATTAAAAAGAGAAAAAAACTCATTTTAGGCGTGTTCTTTTGACTGTTTTTGTGGACTGATACAATAGAACATTCTTACTAAATATCCTAAATTTTTTTTCAGCATACTGCTTGATAATGTAAAAGAAACAATGGTAGGTACCCTATATTTGGTACATACCCCTGAAATTCCACCTTTCTGTTTAAATTGATCTATAATATTGACAGAATCGAATAAGAAAACAGAGATTTTTGGGAAAGAAAGTAGCCCATAATAGATATAGGTAAACTTTTACATCAATTTCGATAGTTTTTCTGCAAAAAAAGGCAGTTAATTTGATCGGATCGAACTCGCAGAAATTATTAAATGAGATAATACTCCAATTTTTTTATTACTTCTTGCCTCGCGCTGTAACACTGACAGAGGGAAACCATAAACCACGTAGCTCTGTTTGATAGGACATTACACCAACTTACACCAACCTACACCGGGAGGGCCATTCCACAAATGTAGGAATGTTATATGAATTTGTGCCAATTTTTACTTGAATATTTATGGAATATGCCTACCGGTGTAGGTTAGTGTAAATTAGTGTGATCCTATCAAACAGAGCTCATATGAATTTAGCTCGACCTCATGCGATTCTTTGATCTTCAGCTGTAAATATAAATTTTTAATTTAATTCCAAATGAAAAATATCAAAAATTCATACTTTTGAGAAATGAAACCGAGAGCAGATTTGTGGTTTGAGCTTCCCATCCGACAAAATAATCTTTCCTTTTTACATAATTAAAGCTATTATAAAATTTCAATCCCTCTCCCCGGCCAGTCAACTTGAATAATTTATTCTTACAACCGTAAAGTTTTGTCTCAAAAAAATTACATTTTATGTAGGTAGGTACTAATTCAAATGAAATTATGACATTTATACGAAAGAAAAAAAGAACACTTAAACGTCAAACAATTTGTAAGCTATACAGGTTCTTCTTTTTCTCTTGTGTGGAGCCACCAAGGCCATTTTGATTTGAAATTCGAGATGAAGCTTAGAGGACTGATGACAGCTTTCCACTGCGAAAGAACGGAAACTGCAAGCTGGCACTTATTAAATATATTATTCATTAGAGAATTCAACTTTACTATTGACATGGATATGTTGGCATGGATATGTTGGCATGGATATGTTGGCATGTATATGTTGGCATGGATTTGTTGGCATGGATATGTCTTAAGGCTGACGAGGGTCTAATCAAAATTTTTTCCAGTCGATTTCCGTTACGGATGAATTTTTGACGTCATAATTATGGACTTGGATATTTTAGAGTCAAAGTGAGGGATTTGAGGAGCACCCTGGAGTGGGAAAGGGGGCCCCTAGGCGACCCCTGTCCCTGGCAAGAGCACGAAAATTGATCGATTACGAACGCTCAGTAAATTATTTTTCTTACAATTAATAAAATAAAGTGTTTTAGTAAGCAGGTAGGTATAATTAGGTAAGTACAAGTATATAGTTTACCTGTGCGACAATTAACAATGTCGGGATGCTTATCAATCCATTCCCTCAAGTCGGCCAAGGCGTGGGTACGGGTTTCTTCATCCTCACGCAATTCAACTTGAGCCACCAATTTCAATTCTTTATTGCTATCCAAAAAATACTGCTGTTCACGATCGTTTCCAGGACTTATGTCCATGATCATGGCCGTAATGTTTGAGAATGAAGATTCGTGGTCAACTGCAAACATAGATTTAATAATATTCTCAAATTTAGATGATCAAATTTAATTAATTTATAATTTATAACGAAAGAAGCATGCAGTATCAATTATATTGGTAAAAGGAATACTTAATTGTAAATTAATTTTCCTTACAAAGTTTTATGCAAAAAAAATTTTTTTTTGCAGTTTTTATTAGGTAGGTATATCCATACGTACTTAATAAGAACATACATAGCTCTAATCTAAAGGTTATTAAATCTTTCATGTAAAGAAGAAGGTTTTTGGGATCAAAGGGGCCAGCGGTCAGTCAACATGAATTTTTCAATCATCAATATGAAAGCACCAATTGAGCCAAACTGAAAACACCAACATTTTGAGTAGGGGGTGTATAAGAGTGACTAGTCTCGAACCTATGGTCTCATGGATGATTTTTTAGACAAACATGTGGCCACTGGGCCAATGGGGGCTCAGGCCAGAAAAGAGGTAATAACATAGTGAAACTAGATATAGATAATAAATAATGAAGACACTAAAAGCAGAAACCGATAAGTCATTTTTGATCAAAAATTAGATTTTGGCGCATTCTGGTAGTTCTTACAGAAACTCATCGATAACTGCAAATTTTTTTACTCTCTTTATTTGCTCTTGTTCTATGACTGTTCAAAGTTTGATTTGTTTTAATCTTTGAGGATATATATGATGAAGCTAGAACGAAATGGTACAACCTTTCAGTGCAGTTTGCACATTGCTACATTTCTTTACACTACATTCAAACACTTGAAAATTTTACAAGTCCTTAGCAGTAGTTCTAAACTTCTACAACATGGAAGTATCTCCCTGTGATAAGTTGCACCAATGTAAAAAAAAGATTGAAGCTAAACTGATAAATGCGTTGATTTATTAAATGAAATACGAAACAAATAAATTGAGAAACTGTTTAAGGTTTCTACTTTTGGTTTATGGCAAACAGAAATATTACAGTGAATCTCGGATATTTTTGGATTTATTCGGCAAAAAGATGCATACAATTAATTAGTTACGATGTTATGATAGTTATCAGTCACCAAGTCGAGAAAAAAATATTTAATTATTGACACTGATTGTGAAGTTACCTTTGTTATCTGGACACCTCTGACCATCTAATCCAACAACAAAAGTTTTCCATTTTCCTATAATACTTCAACTTAAACTAGATTTGTTCGTAATATACATGCTGTACCTAAATGTAGATCTTTTCAACAAAGATTTTATGAATTTTGAGTTGCCGCTGTACTTCAGTTTGTCTCTGGTGTTCTGGATGAGGCAGGTTGACGACTACCAATCCACACTTGAGTTAAAATACTCGTAGCATAAAAATGAATGGTTCGGAAAATGGGAAAATGAGACATAGTAATCACTAATCAGTAATCAAGAATTTACTAATGTTTATAATAATTTTTGGAGAAAATATAACATCGTCTATAAATAGAAAAAAATGTCACAATATGTTTTAAATTTTCAAGTTCCAAATACGTTTCAGCTTACATATATTTGCTTATCTCTCCGAGTGGTTTTAATTTGTACCAATCAACGATTTGGTCCATGTTGTACCATGGTTCGTCGCCTCATGACTAATAATTATTTTCATTTTTTTTTATTTGCAATAATTTTAATAAAATTTAATAAATTAGATGATATAACTGCTTATGAGCAGAATGCCTAAATGAGAAGTTGATTAAACAGAA
This sequence comes from Ericerus pela, assembly GCA_011428145.1. Taxonomy (NCBI): domain Eukaryota; kingdom Metazoa; phylum Arthropoda; class Insecta; order Hemiptera; family Coccidae; genus Ericerus; species Ericerus pela. The sequence continues at coordinate 195,003 of WOFM01000107.1, read as the reverse complement.
GAGGGCTGTCCACATTGTGAGGTGATGAAGTGCCTGTACAGAAATAGTGACGAAATGTGGCAACGCTCAAATTGCACTCAAAGGTAGTACCATTTTGTTCTAGTTATGATGGAGACGATATAATAGTGGTTTTAGTGTTGCACCTATGGATACCACTTCCGACACCACAAGTTTTGCTTTCTAAAAATCTGATTGGAGGAAAAAGTTGCTAAGTGTAACGAATATGTTCGTCATATTTTAATATAGACGTACATATTTCATTCACAGAAAAATACGTTTTTCTTACTAAGCAAATTCTTTTCCTAATATGTACTGTCAACTGGTGAAAGTACCGTTACTTCCTGCCAACAACCACTACACGTTTTCTAACGGAATATTCGAGTACCTGAACATTCTGGTACCCGAATATTCTAGAAATAATTAAATACCTAAATCAGCAAATCCCTACTTCATACACAACACCATAGAAAACCATATACCTTGACAGGTATATAAACTCTGGTTTTCAGTAAATTAATGGTATTGTAATTGTAATCTTGACACTGCGTAATAGTGTAATATATTTTATTGTAAATAAACTGGTCATTCGTATACTGTACCTGCAATATTCTTCCAGTCTTAGACTGTGAATGAATACTTGTAAATTTAATATTGTATTTTAAAAGTAAAGTGATAAAATTTATTGTGTGTTTCAATTTAATTAAAGTCTTTCATTTAGTTAAGGTCCACAATAGTTGTGGATAATAAAATTCAATTAGTTAAAATAATTCTCGAATACTATAATATTCCTGGGAATATTATCGTATATCGAAGGAAGTGTAATCGCCCCAAAAGAGGTTAGTTTCCAGTACTGAACCACCTCTTTTGGCCGTTACATTGTTGGCACCCAACTGGTTTGCTTTTGCGATATCGAATCCTCGCTCATGTACTAAAAAATAAATTTTAAAATTTTCTAAAAAAAAAGAAAAAAAATTTTTTTATATTCCGAAATTTTTTGGAAATAAAATAAAAATTGTTCCTGTCCATTCAACAACGCGGATCCAAGGCTGCTGCTTCAAAGGTATTTTCTTCTTTTTCTGTGTCTGAAGTACTTCAATTGGTTACCTTGAAAACTCTAGTAAAGTACTTAGAGAAAAGCGTAAGGTGCGCTCTAAGGAATAGGAAGTAGAGGTATACCACGAGTGGAAAAAGACCAGAAAAGAGAAAATAAATACGTCGGACTACAATACCCGGAGAAAAATTATATTTACAAAAAATAATTCAAACAATCGTAAATATATTCGCCGCCCATCGACATCCAGTTGCAGTTACCACATCCGGATCTTCAAGTTGCTGTAAAAACAAAGAAAAGTAAAAAAATTAAAATTAATTATAATTCGCGTTTCCCCTTATTTTTTAAGAGTGTTTTTTATAATTAATTTTTCGAAAAAATATTTTTTAAGAACAAAAATTGGGAAAACAACTGAGCCCAATTCCCCTAAAATTAAATTTGATTGGCTCTTAAAAGCGACTAATCAAGAAATTTTAAATTTTTGTAAAAATTTGAATATAAAGGTTAACATTGATACATTCTCTCGACAAAAAATTCAAGAGGATATTGTATTAACCATAAAAAATAATATTGAAATAAAAAAGCTCCTAACTCCCAAAAATATTAAAATAATTTTGGAAACTCCCCACCAATCTTCACAAAAAAAGATCCCTGAAATTGAAAAACCTATCGAAAGAAAATATTTCGACCCTCCAATTTCATCAACTCCTGTTTTAGAAAGTAGTGAAAATCCTATTCCTCTTCCTAGAACAAAATCTGTAACAAATTTAGATATTTCAAATATTTCAGAAAATTCTGAAGAAAATTTTTTAAGTCCAGATACTGAACTTCTACGAGAATCTTACTTCCCGTTAGAAACTCAACCCACTGTTGTAGCAGAAATTGCTCAACAAAATAAAATTTTAAATTTCCCTATAAATACAAATTTAGAAAATAATACGTCTAACGCAGTTGCAATCAACGTAAGACCTACTCTTTATGGTCATACACCAGGCAAAGACATAGTTTCGTTTTTAAAAGGCTTTGAAAACGAAGCTGACTCCTTCAACTGGGATGCAACATTAAAATTCAAAAAAATTAAAACAGCTTTCACTGGAATTGCTAAACAAATTTTCGAAGATAAAATCCAATATAATCCTGAATTTAATACTTGGAATAATATTAAACCAAAAATTGTTGAAATTTTCACTAGGACTAAACCCCAGTTACGTGAATTATTATACAAACGCAAATACAAAGGTGAATCTGATTTTACCGCATATATGATGTTCGTATCAAAAATTTTAAAACAAATCGAATCCGGAATTACGGAAGAACGTATAATCGAAAAAATAATTTCAAACCTACCCGAAAAAGAAAGGGAATTTTTAATAAGGGAAAAGCCCAATACTTTACAAGAATTGGACAAACCTTTTTCAAATTACCTAGATTTTAAAGATAAACTATTTGGCCACTCAGATCCCCTACTGAGAGCAAAAATAGAACAATAGGAAAAAATTATAGAGGAATTGAAAATAGGAAAAACTACCGAGAAAAAATCTGAAAAAAATTCAAACGTAGTTTCTTCTGATTCTGATTGGAAATCCGAGTTTGAGAAGTTGAGCGCTGCAATAGCGAACATTTCCAAACCTCCGGACAACAAGAAGAATAAAAATCCTCAAAATAAAAACCCAAATCAAAATGCAAATCAAAATTCAAATCAAAACTCTAACCAAAATACGAAGCAAAACAGGAACAATAATAATAATAACAACAACAATAATAATAATTATAATAATAATCCAAATCAAAATAATTGGAATCAAAACCAGAATAGGAACTGGAATAATAACCAGAACTATTCTCAAAGTCCTAATCCTAATTACAAAGGAAATAATTATGATCCAAATTACCGAAGACATAATTTTCGGAATAATAACGGTTATAATAATCGTAACTTTAATCAAAATTGGGTACCAAACTGGAATAATAATAATGTTCCAAAATGGAATAATAATTTTCCTAATTTCCCAAATTATCAAAATTTTATTCCAAATGTGCCCCAATATCCCCAAAACTACGTGGCTGCTAACACTCAAATGGTTGCATCTCCTGCTCCACTTATGTTAGTCCAGCCTCCCATTTCCCAAAACCAAATATCCAATTCCCTACCCTGGCAAAATGCTTGCTCAAAAAACTAAGTGTCCCCCTTACAGATGATTCATCAGCTGTAAGCGATGTCTCGAACAAAGAGTTGAAATTGGTTAACAATATTAGTAAGGTGAATTTTGAAACAAAGGAACGTGCTGATCACACGGCCCTATAGGTTTAACCAATGTGATTTTTTCCATTGATCATTGTGTTTATCCTCACCCCACCTACGTTGTCCAAAATCTGGTCAAACCAGTCATTTTAGGGTACGACTTCTTGTCAACCCATAAAGCAAAAATGGACTTCAATAAAAACAAATTCACATTACCGTGTGGTTTCGAAGAGCAAACATTTGACATGCCCGAATGTCACAACTATCCCCTTGAAAAAAAATACCCTCCCAATTATATTAAGCCATTTAAATTTTATTCTCCCCAAACTTATAAAATTAAGGAAAATTCAACGCTTATTTAAGCGACTATTCCCCAACATTTGTAATTTCATAAAGAAATTTCAATGGAAAATAAAAATAAGTTTTATTTAAACGTAAGTGATAACACTGTGATGGCTGCCAATAATAACGACAGACCATACGTAATTTACAAAGGTGAATACCTAGGTAAATTCGTGTTAAAAAATGCAATTGATTTTAATATTTGCAAAATTGAAATAATAAATGAAGATACGATATTAACGGACAGTCGTGGTAATACTATTCCACTAGGCCCAAAAGTAGATTTAGAAAAGAAAATTAAAACGTATCAAATAATTAATGAAAATAATCAAATATTCAGTGGAAAAACAGATGAAGTTTCTATCTGTAAAGTCCCTCCACAAAAAGTCAGTGTTGACGATGAAACATCATTAAGATGTAAAAACTTCAAGTTCTCTCACGCAGAACACGAAGCACTGCACAAACTGGTCGACGACCTAGTTAAAGCAGGTGTATTAAAAAAACAAAAATCAAGGTTTGAATCCCCAATATTTGTAAAAAAGAAACCTGACGGTGTTTATAGAGTTCTTGTAGACTACCGCAGAATGAACCAAAGGATAATAATGGATAACAATCACGTCCTTACGATTGCTATCATATGGCCTTATTTAAGAAATAAAAAGTGGTTCACTACTATTGATTTGAACAGTGGATACTTACAGATTCCTCTGACCGAAGAATCTAAACAGTACACTGGTATCAATATGGATGGAATCGGATATGTATTCAATTCCACTCCAATTGGACTAAGTATCTCCCCGTCTATTTTCCAAACTATCATGGATGACATCTTCTATGATATGTTGTGGAAAAAAATGGTTTGTTACCTCGACGATATTTGTATTTTTGGAGAGACATTCGAGGAATTTCGGGAAAATACAAGGGAAGTACTTAGAAGACTAAGTAAAGTAAATCTAAAAATTAAAACAAAAAAATGTCAATTCTTTTTTAATGAAATTGAAATTCTAGGACATACTGTCCGATATAATGAAATTTCCCCATTAAATAAAAATATAGAAGCAATTAAAAATTTAAACCCACCTAATACTTTAAAACAATTACGATCGTTTCTCGGATCGATAAATTATCATAGGAAATTAATTCCTAATTTGGCTAAAATTACAGCTCCCCTTAGTGATCTTCTAAGGGGAACTGATAGCAAATCAAATGCTCGAATTAAATTGACCCCAGAGCATACAGAAATATTTGAAAAACTAAAAGAATTTATGATTTCAAAACCAGTTTTAGTGATCTATGATCCTAAACTAGAAACTTGTGTAGAAGTTGATGCTTCAAAAATTGCATTAAGTGCAGTATTGTTGCAAACTAATCCAATTACAAAGCACAAACATCCAGTTGGATACTTCTCTCAAAGAGTCCAACCTGCACATACAAAATTATGTTCGTTTGACCTCAAAATGATGGCCATAACGAATGCCCTTGCTCACTTTTGTGGATACTTACTTGCTCTACGCTTCGTAGTATACACTGATCATAAACTATTGATTTATCATCAAAGATTTAATACCCCAAGCCCGAGATTAATTAGATTAATCTCAAAATTAAATGAATATAGTTTTCAGATAAAACATATTGCCAGAAAAAATAATTGTATGGCTGATATGTTATCCCGTCCCCATGATGAACCTGACGAAATTACTTTCGAATACGGTGAATTTCTAGTGGATAAAAAATATACACTCCCTGAAGGAGAAAAAAAGGCGAAAACTATTTGTAGAATTCACAATGAAAAAATGGTCCCATTATATTCAGTTTTTTATCAAAACCAGAACTTATGGTTTTACCCAAATAATTTCCTCAATATCCAAAATTACCCTTACCCTCCTTCACCCTCATCAACATTCCCATACTACCCTGTGGTTCAATCCACAAGTCCCATTCAGAATTTACACTCTGAAAATCCCTCAAATGTCCCCACTACATTAAACGTAGTTACCCGATCTGCATCAAACAGAGATTCTAATCAAACAAATCTCAATGAACAGGTCCTCCCCTCCTCTACCAACCAAACGTCCCAACCCATGATTCCCAATCCCCAAAAGATCTCGAATCCAAATTCCCCATTACCTGATCGTAATGATCAAACAGAAGTTTCAATTCAAGACCCTGTCCCCAAAACAGAAATTGAACTTCCAAAAAATTTAAAAACAATGCAGGAAATTGATCCTCATTGGAAAAATGTTATATCATTATTAAATTATAATGAAGTAAAAAAAGATAAAAATAAATTTCGTAAATTAAATAGGTCTATTAAACTATATTTTCTTGACGAAAATAATGTATTAAAAAAATTACCTAACCCAACCTCATCCTACGATGAAGCGGTTACTGTAATCCCTGAAAATTTAATTCCAACAATTCTAAAAAAATTGCATGACGATCCTTTGCATGGAGGTCATTTTGGAATTAAAAAGACCAAAAATAAGGTGAAAAATTACTTTTTCATTAAAAATTTGACACAAAAAGTAACGGAGTATGTTCTCTCCTGTCACGAATGTCAAATGGTGCAAAACTCACCGCAAGAGATTGGTCATCTCAAGCATATTGCAATTGAAAATCAAAAACCTTTTTCTCATTTGGAAATATATTTTATTGGAAAATTCAATACGGACTACGAACACTCGTACGTGCTCGTAGGTGTTGATAAAAGTACCAACTTTTGTGCAATACGTCCGACAAAAAATCCAAATGCTCATTGTGTAATCGAGTATTTGAAGTTTATTTGTCATACATATGGCCCTCCCACAAAAATCTCGTGTGATAACAGAGGTCATTTTGCGAATGAATCCGTTTGAAATTTTTGCAAAGAAAATAATATTATGTTGGTCTATTCATCTTTCTACTCTCCACAATCGCAGGGATTAGTAGAAAAAATTAATGGTGTGATTAAGAAATCACTTTCCAAATACAAACATTCAAATGAATCCGAGTGGATTGACACTATAAACAAAATTATTTTTGTTTATAATACAAGTCCAATCGATCATTTAAATAAAAAATCTCCATTTTATTTACTTCATGGATACAACCCAAAAATAAATTTAACCGAAACTCCTGAAGAATCAAATAACACTAAGACTCGAGAAGAAGAGATCGAAACACTTCTTCAAATGAAAAAAAAAACGCCGATCCTAGCAAAAAAAGCATCAGAAAAGAATGCGAAACATTACAACGCTCACTATAAGATCATTGACTTTAAGCCTAATGACCTAGTATTGTTACGACTAAATTACGTTATTCGCATTAAAAATGATGACAAAACTGCTTACGAAGGAACAGTTCATGTACGACGATTAACTCCGTACAAGTCTTGCAAAAATATTCACGAAGACATGAAAATTCTGAAACCCCCATCTCGACCCAAATTGTGCCTAAACCAAGGGGTTGCCCTCGTAAAAAAAACGTAGAGGGTGTGTAGAGTCTACTACCTGTCCTCGCCTCAACCTTAAGTTTTTTTTATACTAAGTTCACTCCCCCTATAAAACATAAGTCTTATTATTTTTGAAAATTAACTGTCCCTAGATAATTTTTGTAAAAATAAATCATCAATAGGTTGGCAAAAATAATAATAAAATTATAATATTAAAAAATCCGCAAGAAGCTCCAAACAAAAATTTTATTATTTCTTTGAAAAAACTGACTTCTTGCAAATTTCTATTGTAAATAAAAACTCTCTTAAAGCTGAGCGAAATAATAAAATTCAAATTTTTTGAAACTATTAAACGATAAAGTTATGCGACATAATAAAAAATTCTGTATAAAAACTCACCATTTAATCCCAAGTGTCTGCATATTCAGCAAGAAATTATCTCAAATTATCCCCGCTCATACTTGATTCTGAGTCCATTGACATCTATGAATTTGCCACTGTGACCTCAGTTGGATCCACAGTTGATGTAGACTCATCAGAACTCAAGGCACCAGCGATGGATGGCGTATCCTGCGTCATCAGCCATCCACTTTGGATTGAAAGGGCAAAACTCCATTCCAAGGCATTGTAATGTCGAACAAATTGGAAACCAGCCTCCGAAGATGTGACAATGAGTCGAGGATGATAATATGCATTTAAAAATTGAACAAATTTTATCCCTGCCTCCCCCTGGATAAAATTGCTTACGTAGTGCTTATCAGTGTGGACATATTCCAAGTTTACGGTTTCGTTGCTTTGCTGCGATATACAAAGCAACTCAACTGTAATACCTGCAAGTATGCTGACATTGTGGTGAATACGTAAGCAAAGTTCTCCCTTAAAAACTAGCCTAATTCCCATTACCCCAAATTTGATACTTAATCCTTGAGGGTAAAGGACACGTAAGTTGAATAGGAACTTTTGGGAAAATTCCTCTGACTCGGGACAGCAAGCAAATCAAATGCTATGCTGCCAGATACGAAAATCCTCGTGGATCTCTTCATCTGGAAATCGATGAGACTGGAACTCCCGATCAAAAGACTCTTTATTCAAGCTTCGCGATCCATGGGATAACAACAAAAATAAACGTGTAATGAAAAATAAAACCTTGCTTCACAAAGACAATGTTGAAAAGGCTTTACACTATCAAAAAACACTTCACTTAGAAGCCAAGTTTCATTTGCTTCTACCACTCCGGTTGAAACAAAAACTCACTCATCCATAAAACGAAAAGATGATACCATGTTACAAAATTTTTTTTTTCTTATTGAACCTTCCAAATATAACTTAAACAAAATTTGCTTTTAAAGAAAAAACTTAAAATAGACAAAACCTTTCAAAATTATTATACGAACTAAATTATAAGTCCAAAATAAGAATAACCTAAATGTACCAATCCTATAATTATGCTTAATGTTGCTATAATTTTTCCCTCGAATTATCAAATTTTACCTGATACAATGAGAAATAAGTAAGACGTTGCTTCTTCTCTTTCTGTTTCAGTAAAAAAATGTTTGTTCAAATAATCGCTGTCATGTACGTATATCTAATTTCCAAAAATTCAGCACAACAAACGTCGTCCGACACATATCGGATTACCACGGCGTCCACAGGTGCTTACTTCCAGGAAATCAACAATATTTACGTATATGCAAAATTAGCTCCAATTCTGTACTCGTTAGAATTAGATTTACACGAGTCAGTAGATAAAATCCTATCTACTAACTTCAAGCATGCACTTTGTAATGCTACCGAATGGAAAAACTGCAAATACGCAGAAATGGCCTTACGATTAAAAAATTCCATAAAAAATTTAAAGAATCAAAATTTGGCACCCATCCAAGATTTTTATTCTACCCCATCAGCAATGTGAAACAAACGAAGCGTCTTTACTCCAATCAGATCTTTCTTTGGAGATGCGCTACGATTTTGTTGTCGAGTGCTAAATTTCCGTGATGGAAGAAATTTCCTAGCAAACGAAATTTCCCTAAAACATGAATATAACATAATAAAAAACCAATTACTCTCGGAACATGCATCTTTAGTAAATACCTCTACAAATTTACATAACTTTATTGATTATACAAATCGCTTTATGAAAAATTTTGTTGCCCATACAAACTCTTTCATGGAAAATTCATTGGAAGAGCATGAATTATTGATATCTTTAAATTATTTACAAGGTTTCTATGATAGTTACCTAGTAAATACCTTTAGGTTATCAAACATCCTAATATCTTTCAAGTCCCATATGATTCCGTCATCGATAATCCCTAAGACTATCCTTGAACAGGACATTTCGCGACTACATACAAAATTAAAAGACCTAGACTTAGATCTAGCCATTCCCACTGCAGAAATTCAAAATTATTACCATGCAGAACTTGTAAACTGTAATTTCTACAAAAATACTCTCGAATTAGAAATTAAAGTACCATTAAAAAATTTTAATACGAAATATGAAATTTTTGATTTCATACCACTCACGTTCAAAAGTCATACTAATGAACTGTGTAGTTGGGATCAAGAGCCCTCTCTAATCATTCATGAAATCAGATCAAATACTGTCAGATACATTTCTGGAACTAATCTCCATTACTGTAACTCCAACAAACCTTTATGTTATCTCCCTTCAAATCGAGGAAGTGATAAACTATCGTCTTGTGCGAAATATTTATTCTTTCAAGATTTAAACCAAAATTTACTGCAATCTTGTTCATTTAAGTGCACAGTTAACAATAACCAAACACTTGTACACGCCATTGGACATACTAAGTTTGCTGTAATAAATTTTAATACCCTAATTGCAACAAATTCAGTAACAAAAAAATCCGAACAATTAAAAATAAATAATGACTCCCCTGGCACATTTATCCTAGATGTACCTTGTCATATTCAGATCAAAAATATTGATAAAAATAATAAAAACAATATTATCATACCAACTGAAATACCTTGCCTCTCCGAATCCCTCGAAGAGACAATAAAAATTGAAAATCATCTCCCTCTCCTGTGGACTTACTTTTCAGAAGCCACAGAACCTTTTGATTTAGTGGTAGATCTCGCAACATCAAAGGTATATAATCCAAAATGGAAATCATTTGTTCCCCATTCTATTCCCACTAATAAACTCGAAAATAAAATTAAAAATATTGAATTAAAAATCCCTAATCTTGAAAATAATAATAACTTTAATATGGTTAATATAATCTGCCTATCCTGGTTACTTATTCTTAATTATAATTATAATTGGAATAAGTAAATATTTGTACTCAAATCCCTATCAAAATAATACTAAAATGTATATTGCTAAAAGTACAACATTGTAAAAAAATAATGCAAAAAAATGCAAAAAAATGCAAATATGTTAAATATAATATAAAAAAAACATTAGGAACCTAAGAATTTTATGTATTAGTATGTATATTAAATTTTAGATCCTAAGTTTTTAAATTGCATTTTATGCCATATATGTTTATGTATTTACTTACTCATATATATAAAAGTAACTGTTAATTATAAATTTTTTCCTCCCTTAAACTAGCTGTGAAAAAAAATTTTTTTTCTCCTTTTTTTTTCTTCCCCCTGGAGAATTGTGTAACGAATATGTTTGTCATATTTTAATATAGACGTACATATTTCGTTCACAGAAAAATACGTTTTTCTTACTAAGCAAATTCTTTTCCTAATATGTACTGTCAACTGGTGAAAGTACCGTTACTTCCTGCCAACAACCACTACACGTTTTCTAACGGAATATTCGAGTACCTGAACATTCTGGTACCCGAATATTCTAGAAATAATTAAATACCTAAATCAGAAAATCTCTACTTCATACACAACACCATAGAAAACCATATACCTTGACAGGTATATAAACTCTGGTTTTCAGTAAATTAATGGTATTGTAATTGTAATCTTGACACTGCGTAATAGTGTAATATATTTTATTATAAATAAACTGGTCAGTCGTATACTGTACCTGCAATATTCTTCCAGTCTTAGACTGTGAATGAATACTTGTAAATTTAATATTGTGTTTTAAAAGTAAAGTGATAAAATTTATTATGTGTTTCAATTTAATTAAAGTCTTTCATTTAGTTAAGGTCCACAATAGTGGTGGATAATAAAATTCAATTAGTTAAAATAATTCTCGAATACTATAATATTCCTGGGAATATTATCGTATATCGAAGGAAGTGTAATCGCCCCAAAAGAGGTTAGTTTCCAGTACTGAACCACCTCTTTTGGCCGTTACACTACGTGCATTTATTTTTAAACACTGGCGTACAAATTACCCCATTCCTGAAAATCTGATTATTCTGACTGGTCAATGTCGATTGATGTGGGGTAATTTGTACGTCAGTGTACATATGCTCGGTGTAGATGTTAATGACAATCAATTCCTTGTAAAACAGCAGCATGTTGTCTCCATCATATATATATATACATATATATATACATACTCCAAGGTTATAATGGAGTCAAAATCAGACACCAACATTTTTATATCTTAAATGGGACAAGATTGAGTTCACAACATTTTGAGATTTTTAACGAAAACTTCGTTAAATAATGCAAAATTTGGGTGTTTCATTTTTCCCATTGTTAGAAAAGTCAGAATGTAGCAGCTAAGAATTACATATGATTAGGGTCGGATTTACAACTCCAGTGCCCGGGTACAACAAAATTTTTGCGCCCCCTCATTTTTCAGTTGTTGCCACCTACCCCCACTGCCAAAATGTTTTTATAGATTTTTATTACGGGTTTTTACCAGATTAATAATTTATAGGTTTAACTGAATATTTTTTTGCTGTCATACTTAATATAAAAAAAAGATTGCCAAAAAAATTTTTTTTAACTTTTTTGTGCCACCCTTTCAGAATCTGCTGCCTGATACAGTTGTGCCTTTGCACCCCCCTCCCCTAAATCCGGCCCTGTGTGTGACCATGTTATTGAAATATTCTTGTGAATCAGTTTTTGTCTTCTGAAAAAGGTGAATTTATGACTTATCAGTTTTTACCTTTGAGCTCTTCGTATGTATTTTCAAGATTAGCAATATTATATAATTAAAAAGGTCTGTTCTTCAGATGAAGAGGATATCTATTGATTATATGCCTTTTATTTGTAATTTCATTGTAAACAGATCGTATTGAATAATTTAGGCCTACATATAGTACCGAAAATAAACGCGTATAGTCCTCTTATGATTCAGAGAAGCTATGTATATAAAAGTGTAGGTAATTAGAATTTCGAATCAATCCATTGAAGAAGCCAGAGGCTTAAAATCCTCACTGGAAGTTTTAAAAACCCTCTTCATCGGTGAGACTAGAATAAAACATCTAGGGCAGTTCGAGTAAATTCAAGATGCTGTCATGTTTTCCTCAAATGAAAATAGGTAAAATTATTTTTTTCTTAACAGTAGGTTCACATTTTAGAATTTTTTCTTGTGAGGCTTCACCAAATTTTGAAGACTGGACTTAGATCTCATGCCCCAACAACATATCACCTCTGACTTTCTCGTTAGAAATGAAAGTGGTGAAAGTATTTTTTATTTATAAACCCTATAGCCTTGGTTGATTTTGGCAACGCCACTGAATAAATCTCAAATACCAGCCTCAAGGCTTATGTTAGAATATTAAATTTTATTGTAAAAATACGAAAATACGACTACTGCCTATACTTAGTTGTGGAAATTTTGAAATGAATAAAAAATTAATGATGAAATTAAATATAACTGATCATATTGCTACGATGATACTACATTTTTGAGGAAGTGATTGGTGCTTTTAAGTAGATAACCCTTACTTCGAGTTGAAAAAGAACTTAATAATTTTTTTTTTTTTTTTTTTAATTAAAAAAGTTTTTGATGACTTCTAGGAAATCAAAAATCAGAGCAATATTGAGAAAGGAGTAAATGTGAAAGATAACAATTTTTTTTTATTTTGTTGTTGTTAACCTGCTTAAAACTACGAAAAAAATCACGAATTATCTGGGCATACTTTTGAGATTTATATTGTCGTCGTTCAAATTTTCTTGTTAAAATTTACATCATCTGATTAGTACCTATTTTTATATGGGAATAAAGACGACTTCCAACATTACCGCATAGGTACTGGAGAAAAGTCAATTTTAAAAAGACAATGGCTTTCATGTTTTTGCACAGCGAAATGCAGCGTAGTGCGAAAATAAAGATATCTTGTTGTTCTTCTTGAAATAACGTAACCATTTCTAAGAGATTTATTAATATGAAAGAGTAATTGTCAACGTCATCCCAGAGCGCGTAGGCCTATCTAAAATTTCGATTCCGATGACACACGAGTATTTTGCCCAGTTGTGCAAAATAATCGAGATAACACATATTTGAAAAAAACAATATAGTAAAATATTTAGGTAATATTGCTAACAGAAATTACTTCCATCCGACAGACGATCTTACCACATTAAATAATAGGTACCTACATATATACAGTTATTTAACCGATTACCAAATTTATATTGTTTTTAATACTGCCAAAGAAAGCAATTCCGTAATAGCAAATAGGTACATCGCAGACGAAACTGATGGAGCGGAGGATAATTACATCATATTATAACTTTCTCCAGTTTCAATGCACTTACACTAGGTTATGGGTATACATTATAGTACCGTGCTTTTGAACAAATTTTTTCATGAAATGACGTCATCAGAAGTTCCCAATACGATTTCAAACTAGAGATAAATTACCAGACGTATCTATTATTTGTTTCACCGCCCTCTGACACATACACACACACACACACACACAAAAACGGTAGGTACTTACAATATGTATTGCGGTAAAAATTCAAAAAAGTAAGATTTTATTAAGAAATAAAAAAATTACTATTTTAACGCATATATTCAAAATAGCCATAGGTAAGAATTTTGGTTTAATATTCGGTTAATTGAGGACGTTTTTGCATTTTTTTTTTTGTTTCCTTTTTCAATATAATATAAATGTATTGGCTATCTTTTCGAAAATTTACTTTAATTGCTAATCTTTATCAGAAGTTCATGATTTTTCAAGTTTTTTGAATAAATTATTTCGTTATTAAATGTTATAAATTTTTGTCACGCTTCTAATTTTGAATTTTTTTCTTTTATTTATTTGTTTCTTTTCGCCGGAAACACGTATAGTCATATTTTAAACAGTTTTTCAAAATAGTTTTGCATTTTTCATCCCCTACAGTTTAATAGAATATTAAATTTCTTAAAAAATAAGTTACACGCTTTCACCATCCAGAGCATACAGTTTTCATGAAATTTAATTCTGGACTATTTTTTATGGATTTTTAGCAACTGAGTGAAGAGTTTATTTAAAAAATATTCGTATAGTAAGGTAGGTAGGTGGTACCTACTACATTGATATTAAACTTCATTATTCGAAACCACAAAAAGAATTTATAAAATTCTCACGTAAATTTTGTCACCATAAATTATGTATCGTCGCATAAATTATTGCCTATGTCATCGTATTTCATGAATTCGATGCACATCCTGTCTTGCTGACTACGAGTATATTCATCCTGTTTCTCAGCAAAAATTTTATATTTCTATATTTTCGTCTAGTCATTCCACCGTCGCCATTCGAATATACTTTCGAGAACGATTCATATCATATGAATTTTGAAAATAGATATTTTTTGTCAATATATAAGTGCACTTTAGTTATGAATACCAAAAACATGACCTGTTTTTAGCATATTTTTCTCGTTTCAGTTCCGAGAATTTCATATCATGATTTGTTGAACATTTCATTCCTCCTTTTCCCTCAACTTTCAATTCACCCCACAACTCCGCTCCATTTATAATCGCATAATTTTTTTGCAGTAATTTAAATTGTTATAAACACAAAGTCATTTAGTTGACTTGTAAACATTAAGAACTTGTATTTTAAACAAATTAGGTACTGTACTTCCCCATTAAAAAATGTATTCCATATTCATACCATATAGAGTATATATTATTGTCTACTAATTATATCGTTACGAATTTGTACCTATAGTTCTATAATGAAGTTCTACATTGCAGTAAATTTCTTAAGATATTATGCTTATATCGCGTATGATAATGGTAAAACCCCATTAGAAACCCTATATAGAGGACACATTTTTCGAATACAACCAAATCGAGAAGAAAATAAAACTCGTATATATGGAAAAATTTTTAAAAATACCCACAAGTCTAGATATCTTATTTGACAGAAGAAAATCTTGACATTTTTTCATTCATGCTATACGAAACCGATTTTATCAAAAATACTGAGATATCATAAATAAATTTCATACCTAACAGCTTCTCCTATCCACCCAAATTTTCAATATAGCTTTTACGTATCTTTTTTCTCATATATAATTCGAGTGAATGGCCTTGGATAGTTAAATACAAATTCAAGCCCAACCCTACCACAAAAAATATATGGAAAACTTGAGAAAATACAAAAATAAAGTACTTATTTACGGATAAATCGAAACATTTAGGTATAATGAGGGAAGAAAAAATTGGAAGAACTGAACTAAAGGAGGCGAAGAACTCGACAATGCATTTTCCTTTCGAAAAGTTCTCAAAATTTAAGATAATTGGCAGTTTTAAAGGTAAATTTTATCATTTGAATGAAAATATGGGTACGTACATAAATTTTATCGCACAAGATCACTATAGGTGGAGAAAGTAGGAACTAAATAAAATCAGTTCGGTTCCCACCATGGACATCATCATTCACCTAACAATTTTAGGATGAACAATCACTAAGCTCCGTAATAAGAAGTAGACACAAGTCCTGCAAACGTCATTATGTATAAGCTGTATGAATGATGAAATTTCTCATACCTAGTAGTCGATAGGTACTAAATCAAGAGGCTTAGTTTAAAAATCATTGGATGAAAATGGTTCTTTCGAGCTCATGTGTGAAAAGCATAAATCTTAAAAACTGAAATTTTCTCGACATACGAGTGTACGAGGTCATACAGCTTCCTGGGAAACAAAATTAGGCCCCCTCCGCCTCACCCCCACCTAAGAAAGTAACGCAGGTAGGTATTGTCAAATTGTGGCAAAATAAAAAAAATTTCCATTGTCTCCAAGTGTCTCGATATTTTTTGCGATCATTTTTAACTTCACTACGCAGATCGATTAAGAATTGATTTTCCAATGTCTTGTAATGAATTGTTGGTTTTAATTGACGAGGGTGCGTTGGAATAAATGTATCAGATATAAGTTTCAACCGTGTGTCGGCTTCATAATGATTTCCAATTATAAGCAACCGGCAGCAAGGACGAGCAGATTTTTACTCTTCAAAAAAGTTATTTATTGTCATTCTGCGGATAAAATGATTCATTCTTCGTATCGAAAAATGAAATTCAATGTCAGGGCCGTGCTTTTTATTCACACGCAAAAAAATTTTTATTACAACTACGCCTTAATTTACAAATTCGTCTTATTAGGTCTAAAAACTTCATCAGAAAAGGAAATCTTCGTAAAAGACTAACTTTTAAAAAATCAAAAAATTTTTTCTAAATTTACAGAAAAATTAAAAATTTTCTGGAAAGCTTAAATTTTTCTGCCATAAATTTCATTGTTTATTAGTCCAGTACGAAGATAGCATGTACAATAACTTTTATTCTGGGAAATGGCCATATTTTTTTTTTTTTCACAAATCCCTAGGAATGGACGTCCTACATAACATAATACAAGTCTCAACCCCCACCTCGCTTGCTTCAGTGTTAATGAAAGAAAATATGCCGCCAAATCAGTGTTTTACCGTTTTATCGAGAAATATCAACTGTAACGAGAAAATAGTTCAGTCAAAAAATGTTGAACATTATATTTACCTACGATAAAAAAGGTTCTTATCATTTTTTATGCATGGCGTTCCGTGCCCCTTAAAAGTAAGCATAAAAAATACCACCTTTTGCAGAGCTAATATACCAAAAAACGTGAATTTTATCAGTAAAAACTGGGTACAAAATCCGTAATAACTTAAAAACCATTTCTCTTACTGATCTGTGGTTGGTCTCATTCGATTCAGCACTAAAAAATACGTGGGATTTAATAGGTTACGTTGTTTCTCCTGAAATTTTCGAAGTTTAAAACCATTACCTCTTTCAAAATCGAAACAAAAATGGATTTATGGAAGTACCTTCGGCCTGATCTGCACCAGAATTGGTAGCGTGTTTCAATAAATTAAAATGAAAATTTTTTGAAAATTTCAAAGTTATTGGTTCAAAATCAAGCGTTTTATAGTTAGAATAATATCAAAGTAGATTTTTAGGCAGATTTTCCCTTCAAAAGCCTCGCTGTAGAAGCGCCGATGACTGTGGACAAAAATATAGGAGGAAAAACATACCTAAAAATCTACTTTTTTAGCTATTTTTTCGAAGTTTCCAACAGCCAACCTGTATGAAAATATTCAGCACGAGCAACACATAACCAATCATATTTTTTGTATTTTTAGCACTAATTCGAATGAGACCAACCTCAAATCCTTAAGACGAATAATTTTTAAATCATGACCTTTCCAAGTTTTTATTGATAAAATTCACGTTTTGTGACAACCACCTGTGATCTGACATAGATGATGTTTTTTCAGGTATTTCCAGTTGCATGGTAAACAGATGACAGATTAAAAGTACTCGAGGGAATAAAATATAAGACTTCTGGTAATTATGGGATTTTTTTTTTTTTTAATATAATAAACAATCTGGCTAATCCATTCTGACAGATACAACGTGAAAATAAAACAAAAAAATAATAATGAAAAAATAAAATTTCAAAAAACATTTTGAATATCATAAGGATTTGAACACGGATTGCACGGGTGACAGTCTAAGTCATTAGCACAGAGCACCGGAGAAGCTCACTGAATTTTGGATTCAAACATAACTACATATATGTATAACACCAGCCTAAAAACACCTATTATAACCTTTGATAACACAAATAAAAATATCCTCACTGATTGAATGTAGATGCTTCTCATTTTCTGGTACGTTTCCTCTCGCTTAAGTGAATACAGAAAGTAGTATTTTTCAGGTTCAACTTTACAGAGGAGGGTGCATCATATAAGAACCTTTTTTATTATAAATATATAGTGTTCAACATTTGTTGACAGAACCGTTTTCCCACTAAAGCTCAAAATATTGATTTTTGGCGGCATATTTCCCCTCGTTTCCATTGAATCAAGCGTGGTAGAGATTGAAACTTTTAGTATGTTATTAAGGATGCCTATCGCTAATGATTTGTGAAAAAAAAAAAATATTGCAATTTTCCAGAATAATTTTTCTTTCTCTACTGGACAGTGAACAATATTACGATCACCAAAATATTTCTATGTAAATTATTTATACACTTATTTATTTGTTATTTAATTATTTATTATACTATTTATTTATTTATTTATTTATTTATTTATTTATTTATTTATTCATTTATTTATTTATTTATTTATTTAATTATTTATTTTTTTATTTATATATTTATTTAATTCAATTTCGATGAAGGTTTGAAGTACCTACACTAGTAAATAAAGAAGAGGTAATAGCTCATAGGAAAAAATTCTGCCAACAAAAAAAAATTTCAAAAATTCAGATCCTTTTTGAATTTTTGAAACGAATATTTTCTTGAAAAATACTACCACGATAAATATGTCCCACTTTTTTTCACCCATAAATGATCACTTTTTGAATGATGAGGAAATTATAACGCTCCACAGTATATAGGTAGTTATGACACTCGTGACTAATGCATATTTAAAACGCCGAAATCGTGCATTTTGTTTCGAACGAATGAAGTTGAAACAAAGATAAATAGATAGGTAATGTAACTTGATGTACGAGTATGCAAGCCATATAAACTAGAAAATTCTAAAATGAAAGATTGGGTACCCATTGACTTAGTTAGTAAAACTGGATTTACGTTTAAAAACGTCTGCGATAACTGGCACGGAAGATGCGGATGTTGTATTTTGTAATAATACAGGAAGACTTCCACATCATGTTCTACATTACACACACACACATATATATATATATATATATATATATATATATATATACGTTTGTATTTCTTCGTCGTTTGAACGGCGAATAATGACATTAATTTGATGGCCTATGTAGCAGTTTGGATGAAATATCAATCATTTTTTAAGTAGGTTTTCTTTAGAAAATTTACTTATCAAGCTTAGTACGGTATTGGCGCCCAGAGTTGCGGCTGGGTACGTTTTTCGTTTTATGACCTCTGGAAAATTTTGGCATCAATAACTTAAATTCATAAATATATATATATATATTACACATATATAGATATATATATACGTCAATTTCTTGTTCCCCCGATACAGGTCGCAATTTTTATCCGATAATCACAAAATATGGTACGAATATTTGTATTAAGCCAGAAACCAGACCTATTGATTTTGGTGCGGATCGGCCAGACGGTACTTCCGGTACCACCATTTTTGTTTTTATTTTGGCCATAAAATGGTGAATTTTGAACCAATAGCCACGAAATTCAGAAGAAATATTTATTTTAATTTTTTGGAGTGCGTTATCAATTTTGGCGCAGATCAGCCGAATGGTACTTCTGGTATCGTTATTTTTGTTTTTATATTGATTATAAAATGCGGAATTTTGAAACCACATGTAAGAAATTTGAAACGAACATTTATTATAATTTATTGTAGCATTCTACCAATTTTGGTGCGGATCGATCGGACGGTGCTTCCAGTAAACTTTTTTTTTCCCTCTTTTTTCTCTAATTTGCATGAAATTTTCACAAAAATTAACCACATGCTCATATTTTCTTTTTTCTTTTTTCTTATTTCATAACTTTATTATATTTCTTCGATTTTATTTGGAATTATATGATTATTTACCATACTTTATCATCTTAATTAAGAAATAATGCTTTTAAATTTCACATTGTCTAATATTTTGTCAGCAGCTAACACATTTAATGCAATCATAACGTTCCATTAATGCATATAAACTTACAGACAGTTAATATGACCATCGAAATTCATAATTTTTTTCTCAAAAACGCACTTTTTCTAGCGAGGCTTGCTGCTATAATGTTTTTTTAAATTTCTATTCATTTTCAATGCTCTTCTCTCGTTGTTATAAAGTGTGAAACCTGTGAATTTTTTTTTTATGGATATACATATGTATATGTATATATACATATAATAATTATTGCTCAAAATTTTTGTTCACGGTTTAGAAAAAACTACCGAAGCTGAAAGAAGTTTGGTAACTATTAGTTTAGTAGTTTTTGAGATAACTGGAAAAAAAAATATTGCTTGAGAAAATTTTGTGAAAATTACAAAAGAGATAGAGCTGAAATTTTCAGGGATGGTAGTTCTCACACATATAGGACCGAGTCTGATGGGAGTTCAATATCTACTGGTTCGCTGAGTTTTCGAGAATACTGGAGAGCAAAAAATTCTTGGAAAAAAAAGTTTTTTTTGGATTTTGAGTAAAATACCAAAAAGATTAGGCTGAAATTTTCACGAGACATCGTTCTTACTTATGTGCAAGTCTGATAGAGGTTTTAAGCCTATATTTTTAATAGTTTCCGAGAAAACTGTAAAAGAAAGAACTGCTGGAGAAGTCTTTTTTTCAGGATTTTGAAGAAACCACGAAAGAAACTGGGCTGAAATTTTCACAAAATGTATAGTTCTTATGGAGGACCAGGTCTGACAATAGGTTGGTGCCTATATTGATTAAGTAGTTTCCGAGAAAAATGTAAAACAAAAAAAATTGTGTTGCTTGAAGTATCTTCTCGGTATTTACGGAGCAAGGGGTTGTTTTACTTAAAATTGTAACAATGAAATTCGATAGATCGATATGTTTGTTAGATATTGATAACTAACGATAGTTTTTTCCAATTTTTTCACTCATAAGGAATTCAAGATTGTATTTTAAATTGCAGATGAAAATTAGCAAACTGGGTTTTCAAGCGATGTATTGCTGCGCTGGAGTTTGTTTTTTTTTTTCAATAAATTTGACGTAAAACAGTGGGTTGAAGTAACAAAAATATTTATTTTTAAAAATCAAAAAATTTCAAGAATTCGCGTAGAATCGATTTTTTTGTTTTCTCAGTATTGCATGAGAAATATTTTCCCCTTCGAATAGCATTCAAATATAATTGCCGCAATTTCGTTTTAGGAATCTTCCAAATTTGACATTACTTAGAGGTGAGCCTATCTTGGAATATTACACAAAATAATTACGTTTAGCTATAGGTACTTATTGTGGATTTTCCTGCACGCAATCTCTCAATTCTGGTATAAATATTAAAGTAAAATGCAGTGAAACCTCAATATAACGAATCTTCATCGGACCAGAAAAATGGTTCTTTATATCAACAATTCGTATTATCCAAGTACCTGGGCAAGCATATGAATGTTCAAAGACCGAACTACCTGTTTGCTATATTGGGACATGTCGTTATATCTGTGTTCGTTATGACGAGATTCATTGTAATATATTTTCTCTTCAATTTTCAACATCTTAAACTTACAAGGAGAGAGGTAATTTTTGAATCAACTATTAATTTCACGTTCGACATATTTTACTTTTCTCTTTCACACCTGAAGAACGTTTAATTTTCTCAAAAATTTTTCTACTTGAAGGTAGGAGGGGACTAAAATGAATGGTTAGTTCTACTCCGACTCTCATACCTATCATTTACACGAATATTTTTACAGGCTTCATTGCAGGCTACGTACTTGAAAATATTCAACAAGTTTGAATACATTTTTTTAGACTCTACTCCAAATTGTTAGCATTCCAAACAAATAAAAATTACAGGATATTTCATGAAAAGCTCAGTGAATTTCAACAGTTGATAGAGCACCTCAAAACAGAAAAAAAAACTAGCCCAGCTACACTCCGCTAGAAAAATAATGTTTTTAAAGATATGTATTAGAATAATCCTTTAAGAATAACCAGAAAAACATACTAAACTTTGAAGAATAGAACATATGTAATATATTGGCAACACTGTTTTGTTATGTCTTTGGCTAATATCCAACAATGAACACCATTAGACATTTTAATAGAAAACTGATTTTATTGCAGAAAAATCATAATAATGAAAAGATTAGAGCTACTGAGAGCTACGAGAATATTTTTGAAGACAGTGTTGCCAATATACTACACATAAAATCAGTAGAAAGGAGAAGAAGTGATACTAGATACTAAAAATCTCCAATGGGTACATATCTCAAATAAAACTCTGGCATAGCGTTATGAGAGTTGAGGAATAGAAATGAAAATCACGAAGTCATAAACAAAATTATTCTGAAATTGGAAAAATTACGAGAAAAATAATTTCAAATTTCAATACAAAAATCAGTAAAGAAAAAGACGATACGATCCAATAATAAATTACAAATCACTAGCTCTGTTCTTTTTGGGCATTTATTGAGAAAAGTTGTGAAAAGTTGGATGACTTTATTGTTCTACGGCTAAACAAACGCCAAAATTTCAAAACTGTTGTGAAGATATCACAAATTCTCGTAGCAATTTGGCAAAAAAAACAAAGCTATTCAGAGTAAAATAATTCAGTGAATCACATGACTTTGTCAATCATGATAAGGTTGAAAATCATCGTCATCTTCAGAAAAAACAATGTTGAATTTGCGAATGGTTGAGCATACTAAGTATTGTTTACAAAATAAAATTAGTAGACAATAGGGTCAACAGAAAATATAAAAAATTACACATACTCCCAAAATAACACACAGCAGCCCAGTTTAATAAGCATGAAGTTGTGAATCCGGAGGCTCTATTCTAATCCAGGCAAGGGGGACAGACAAAAAAATGACTTTTGAGAATATTATGATTGTTTTAGGTTAAAAGAAGAGTTTTTCTCAATTAGGTTTGAAAAACGTATTTTTTAGAGCTTTTATCTGAAGGTAAAAAAAGAAAAAAATTACATTAAATAACTCATAACACAGGAAAAAATTGGCAAATAAAAACCAAAATTGGTAGGTTTGGTCCTTGTGATAGAGGTAATATTCGTATTAGATTTCCATAACTAATATACAAGAACTGAAATATTTGTTGAGTTTAGTACCTCTAACAGCCCCAGGGCGTGAACCATTAAGACAATCGTAACCAAATTTAAAAGTAGGTTAGAATAGTTTTAAATTAAGAAAATATCTCTTTCAAATTTTGTAACTATGTTTGAAAATTACTCATTTGAGAACCATTTAAATGCCGAAAATGCAACATAATGGCACCTACCAGATGTAGGTGCCGTAAAACCAATCAGCACCAAATTCAATTGGTCTCGTCCTTGACTTGGTACTAAAGTTTTGTCCAAATTTTGTGACACTCCTCTAACATGTTAACAAGAACTGTATGCATACATACACACACACACACACACACACACACATATACACATATGTATATAAATAGGCTATAAATGAATTTTCAAAAATAGTGCCAAAATTTTATTTTGGTCATGATACGAAAAATGTTAATACTCCCACCCCTGGGTCCTTTCATGAGTACAAAATTAATAAGTATATTTTTGTAGAAAACCTGCTTAAAATGTTTAATACACAAAATTTAATGTCTTGTTCTTAACAGTTATGGAGCAGGGTAGGTCTATATGAAAAGTATGACGAGAACAAACTTTTATAGTTACTTTAAAATTGTGATTTGTTTGAGTAGACTCCGTAGTAAATTACCACATTCCACCAGGAACAAAACATTGTCTTTCACATTTGCCCTATCTTGATGAATATTACAACCAGTTTGAAGAATTAGACTAAGCCCCATATTCACAAACGTCACTTTAACCTCCCTTCACTTAAATTTCACTTAAAAATGACTTTTAGCACAATTTTTTACTTTGAAACTCTCATAAGAGATACAATATTCCCACATTTTTAAGTACAAAATTGTGCAAAATAACGTCTACGCACGTATCACAGGTACCTGCGTATTACCTACGTCAAGTTATTATTCATTAGCGCGTTTTTTCATTTGTCTCGAGGTGTTTTGTCCGCTCTAACCTCAAGTTGGAAAGAATTTACAGGAAACACCATATTATTAGCTAATAAAATTTGTATTTTGAAATTAGGCTACAGTGTAATGCGAAAAAATATAGTTTCTACATTCTTAGTTAGACGAACCATAAAATGCAAGTAGGATAAGTATTCACAAGAAAGGACCAATTTAGTTAAGTACTTGTAGGTACCTATCACTTTGTTCACGCTAAGAAGTGCGTGACTTCATAAACCGTATACCCACACTTGTCTGCTCAAAATACGATGTTTTTTAACTCCACAAAACGAGGCTTATGATTGTATAACAGAGTTCATCGATACCTTTTCCTCTTTTCCCAACTGACAGCCACGTCTATATGTGATTCTGACGTCACGCACTTCTTAGGGTGAACCACCTAGTGTATTAAATATAATAGAGGACGCATGTGAGACAAAGTATCCCCACTACTAAGATCGGTATAATATTCGTCTCATTTTAATTTACAAAATTCAGTTTGATGTGGTTTCTAAATTATCAGTTATATTTATTCGTTCGTTTAATTCAACTATTTGACGAAAAAAAAATTCTCATCATTATTAATGGGTAGGAATACAGGCGAAAAAATTTGAATTCGGTACCGAAAGGATATATGCGAACAGCTCTTTAAAAGTGGTAACATTTTTCGCAGCATTTAGATGGGCGTGGGTCCTCTATTATATTTAATACTCTGTGGCCTGAACAGAATATACTATAATATACAGGTATCTTGGATTTTCTCGAAAAACTTTGAGAACTCTCAGTATATTTGTTGTAAAAGATACGGAAAAAGTGAAAATAACTTTTTTTGTCACTCGTGGCGAATACTATTGGTTCGCATGGTCAAATAACAATTTCAAAGAGAATTTTCGAATATCGTAATTTTGGTATACCTACCTACAGCTTTTTAAACATTGATAACGTCTACGCACGTATCACAGGTACCTGCGTATTACCTACGTCAAGTTATTATTCATCAGCGCGTTTTTTCATTTGTCTCGAGGTGTTTTGTCCGCTCTAACCTCAAGTTGGGAAGAATTGGCAGGAAACACCATATTATTGGCTAATAAAATTTGTATTTTGAAATTAGGCTACAGTGTAATGCGAAAAAATATAGTTTCTACATTCTTAGTTAGACGAACCTTAAAATGCAAGTAGGATAAGTATTCACAAGAAAGGACCAATATCGCACAATATTATCGTCTTGACGAAGTATCGTTTGATAAATCAATTCTACGTAAACGTTGAGACAAACGATCTCAAGAATTCTAATAACGTAGGTAGGTACCTATATTCATTTCGATGGAGACATTAACTTTTTTTTTTTTTATGAACAACGAATACGTGACGAATGATATCTCGGGAAAGAATTTTTCAAGCCTTGGTAAATCACTATTTAACATCTCACACTGCGACCAACACTTTTCATCGTCATCCATATAGGTACGGTTTTATTAAAACGAAAAAATTGCTAATCAAGTCGTATGGGTACAAATATGTAGGTCTATAATGAGAATAACATATCATTCCAACACACCCACGAGCCTAATAATAATTATACCTATACCTATTATAAACTGAAATAAAACGTTTTCGATCCTAAATATAAATTTCGAATAAATAGATAGGTAGGTACAATATTTTCTTTTCAGAACGATTTGGGATAATTTTTTATAATTTATTAGTCATGGTTGAAAAGTCTGCACAATGAAATTTATACAGATCTGAAGCAACGGTTGTGAATTCAAATGTAATATAGGTGATTAAAAGTAACAGATTAATTTATAAAAAATGATATTTCACTTTTTTGGCAGATCAAAGTCGTAAAATGACATTGTATTTATTCGAACAGGGTTTCAAAGGGGAAGAAACTAAAAGAAAAAAAAACGTGCTAATTTATTTTATTTTCTTATTATTGACCTTGCATCATCGAGTTCCTTCATTAGTAAGTACAATATTATTTTAATCACGTTCAAGGTGGCAAAAAATAAATTATCGTAGTATTTGGCAGAATATAGACTAGCTACTGGTCTCTGACTATAGTGCTCCGAGTGAGTAATTAAGGCTGTAGAGTTTTAAGGGTAATTACAGAAGTCGGAATTTCTTTTGAACCCTCCTTCCTTTGACTAAATTCGTAAGTTTATGCTGGTGTCAAGTTCGGACAATTAGAAAATTTTTTTTTGTTTGCTTAAAGCTGTTTCCACGCGTTAAAAGATTATCCTTGTTGCATCCTGATAGCGGAAGATAATACCTACCTTTCCTGCGTAGTAGAAAGTTGGTAGACTGATTTTTTTAGCGGAGAGGGGGAGAGAAAAGAATGAGACGAGATAAAAGTATGCATGGCTTAGCGAAAAATCGATAAATCAAATTACACTAATATTGGTTGCCCTGAAACACATTTATCCCTTCACGAAGTCCTTCACACTGATCCTCAACTGCACAAAACTGATTGTGCGCCTATAGGATGTTCCAAGAGTGAGCAGAATCCTCAAAAAAATGATTCGAATCACAAATCACTAATCCTTTAAATCAAAGTGATTCGCACAAATTGTTTTTCTGCGAATCACAAATCCTCAACATCATGAGCGTCTCATGGAAATAAGTTTTTCCAGCATGTTTACATGTTATGACGTCATGTTTGAAGTTCAGTTGGAATGAGAGCGTCAAAAATTCGTCTATTTATTGTTGAATACATGAAATTATAACAAAAATTTTAGAATCGATTTTTGGCATGATGGATAGGGATGTATACTAGCATGCTGAGGGTCGAGGTTTCAAATCCTATGTATTCTTTTTGAATTTTTTTATTTTATTTATTTTCATTTTTTTCTATCGCTTTTCAGCCACGTGGTGAAGCTCTTTTTTTTTGTTTTTTTGTTTTAAATACAAAACAATTAATTTTTTGTTTTGTGAAAAACGCACAGATAATATTTTGTATTTAAAAAAAAAGAAAAGAACCCAAATGTTCTCTTTTGCAACGCATCGGTGCCAAAATACTATTATAAATCTTTGTTCAAATACAGAGATAAAAAGATTTTTTGTTTTCTAATTTACTCAAGTTCTACTGCAAAGAAATTAACAGGTAGTCAAAATATGAACTATGAGGGTGTTGTATTAATTTTCACCAAGAATTCCCAATAAAATTCCCATTCCCCAAAAATTAGCAGGAATTTCCAGCCAAAAATATTGTTCATGGGAATTGCCTAACACGGCGCATAGGTTGAAATTTTGAAGAATTTTTTTCTTTTTTTTTTTAATACAATAATTTGTTAAGTTCTCCACTTTAAAAAAAACATTTTTTTGAAATAATTATTTTTAGATTAGACATGTTTTTAGTTACAATGAGTTCAGATGCTAGATTCACTCAGATACTAGGTTCACTCATTACATTGGCAATGGGATCATTCGGTCAGATGCATGGGGGCTGGTCGTATGCTACTTTTGGGGTGTCAACAGCGGGTGGACAAAGTTGGTGGGGTGAAGCCCCACCACCAGAGCTTACCCTGCCATTGTCAAAATACAAAGTGGCATGCCTTGGCCAAGGCTCCCCGCATTATCCGAAAGATCCCTTCGCCGGTGCTGTGCTGACGTCAGTTTTTCTCACTAACACAGGTGACAAACAGTAAAAAAAAATTTTTTCCAAAATTATTTACCCAAGATATTTCCACCATATACAGGTGTATATATTATAAGCACGTATATTACAGGGAAAATATCGTCATTTATCCCCATCGGTTAGATTAGGTATTAATTTAGTCCAATATCGATATTTTCCTGAATTTTTACGTATTGATACCTAAAATATCGATATTTTCTCTTAAATTTATAGAGGATGAGGACCGGAGATGTAACAAGAAAGAAAGATTTAAGCGAAGTTCCGTCCAAGAAGCGAGTGTATTTCATAGAAGATACATAATTTAAGTAAAGTACATTTTAGAGCAATAAACGAATGAGCGGCGGAAGTGGTAGAACAGTGTAGCCGCAAATAGATATAAATAAATTATGTATTTGTGTGATCGTGTGTTCGCAGGAGTGAGAGGGGAGAGGGATTGGTGGTCTCAACACCCCCCTACAATCTTTTGAACCGATCACGACTGCGGGTGTTACAAGTGTTTTAAAATTTACTAGTTTGTTAGTTACATTTAATTAAGTTATTATATGAAAAAAAATTAACATGAATTGGAAAAAAAATATATAAAAAGTGATGAAATTGTGTATATAAAAAATGGTAACTAAATTGGACAAGTATGGTAAGTGAGTATTTAATATATATGTATAAGGTAAATTGAATATAGTAACATGTATTTTTTTTTTTTTGTTTTTAGGTATTAAAATAAATAGCATGCAGTAAATAAGGTAAGTATGGGTAATGTAGGTTTATCTGAAATTGAAATTTTAACCTGACCCTTCAGGTTTTAGCGATGGGTCCCCAGCCAAAAAACGACAGGAAAAAGCGACCCAAAAGTAGCGCGTATATAAGACCACACATTATAATAAGTGCGTATATAAGACCACACATTATAATAAAGACACTGATTGTATATCGAAAGAGGAAGAGAGAGAGGGGGCTAAAACCTGAAGGGTCAGGTATTTTACATTTTAGCCATCAGGCTCAAAGTAATAACATCCCGGTGGGTGGAGGGGGCAGAGCCCCCTCCCGATGCGCAAAGCGCCGAGTTTTTTTTTTAAGATATTAATTATTGATGTGAAATATTTTGTTTTGTGTTGTTACAGGTATGGATCTGGTATTGGAGATGACATTTTATGGATCGAGATTTGGGGATTCCAGGATTTTATGGGTTAGTGAAATGTGCTGCTTAATAGATAAGGCTTTTGTGAGTAAGTCAGCTAATTGGTCTTTGGTAGCTATTTGTTTGAATATGAAGATTTTATCGTTATAGGCTTGAGCAAGTCCATAACATTTAATCATGAGAGCTCGAAGACGTTTTTGACCTCCTCTGGAAATGACATGTATGACAGAAATGTTGTCTTCGTATACTGTTACAGGAGTGTCAACTGAGAAGAATTCACGGTTGAGGAGCCAAGCAAGTTCGATATCCTCAAAAGAATTGTGAAGAGCTATTAATTCAGCTGCTGTGGATGATGAAGCATGAATATTTTGGCGATGAACGCCCCAATTTACAAGGTCACCATACATGGTAATTAAGTAACCAGTTATAGATTTTCCTTTTTCTAATTCTGTTAAATTTATAGGTTGATCATCGATGTCGGGGGCATAAGATGCATCGACATAGGCTGATATACCTTCAGAATTGGATCTATAGACAAGTGCTAGATCAATAGTGGATTTTAAATATTGTATGATGCGACGTACGTGATTCTTTTTGGTGTCGTCGGAACAATTTTGGAATCTTGAAAGGTAATTAACGGAAAAAGATATATCTGGCCTTGTGCCTCTAGATACGTATAATAGTGCTCCAATCATTGATCTATATTCTTTGTTATCGTTTCCATCAGATTTGCTCAACTTTAAGCCTGTCTCCATAGGCGTTTTGGAAGGGTTAGAATCACATAATTTGAATTTTTGGAGAATCTTTTGGATTTGGTGCTTTTGTGTGAACTTTATAATTTGTGATTCACAATTTCTTTCTATTTTGAAACCTACAAAGTGAGATGGATTATTTATGACTTTCATTGTGAAACGTGTTTCAAAGTGGGTGGTTATTTCATTAATCCACTCGAGGCGGTTGGTTGCTAGTAGGATGTCATCCACGTAAATTATCATAAAGGCAATGCCATCTGATTCATCTTTACGTATATAGACGCATCGGTCAATTTTGGATTTAGTAAAATTGGATGTTGAAAGATGAGTATCCAGTAACTCAATCCAATTTTTACTTGATGTTTTTAAGCCGTAGATGGATTTTTCGAGTTTTAACAATTTTGATTTATTGACATTACAACCTAGGGGAATATTTACAAAGATGTCATTCTTAATGTTAGAGTTAAGATAGGCTGTTTTGACATCGTATTGAACTAGTTGCAAGTTTAATAGATTGGTTACGGATAAGATCCATCTAATTAACCAAAGTTGCACAACAGGTGCATATGTTTCTGTCATGGTGTATTCGGATCGATCCATAAAACCTTTAGCTACGAGTCTATCTTTGGGACACATTATTCCTCTTTCATTGGCTTTGTCCGTGAATATCCAGTGTGTATCTATAGGTTTGACATTGGGTGGACGATCTACAATTTTCCACACATTAAGGTCTGACATTGATTGCAGCTCATCATTGATAGCCTTTAGCCACTCTTTCTTGAAAGGATTTTGGTAAATATCACTAAAGCTTACAGGCATACAATCTTCTATAAATTGTGAGTCTTCTAGTGAGGCTTGTTTTAGTACATTGACCCTGTAGATTGCCTCTATTTCTTCTTCTAAGGGTTTTACTTGTAATTCCTCAGGTCTACAGGTAAAATTGGCTAATGTTTTCGTCTCATCAAATTTAACATCACAGGATTTGTAGGATTTCATTTTTATGGGGTCCAATACCTGATAACCTACATTTGAAAATCCAATTAGAATAGTTTTGATTGCACGGGGTAGGAATTTTGGGTCAAGATGCTCCTCTTCATTCTTCTTGGCTTTGACTGCTGATTGCTGTCTCTGTTCAATTGGAACATGTTTGTAAGCAATAGCACCAAAAATTCGAAGATGGGATATGTCGGGTTTGGTCCCTTATAATTTTTCGTAGGGGTAATATTTTCTAAATTGACGCGAGTTGGACTTCTATTGATGATATGGGTGGCAGCTAGTACAATTGTGGACCATAATTTAAAGTCAATTTTGGCATCATATAATATAGCTCTAACTCTTTCAAGTAGGGTTCTATTTTGCCTTTCGGCTATAGCATTTAGTTCAGGGGTATATGCAACACCATCATCTAAAGTAATTCCCTTTTTGGAGCAGAATTGTGTCATCTTTGAATCAGAGTATTCTTTTGCTTGATCCGTTCTTAGTACAGAAATGGGATCGTTTGGGAATTTGGTGTTGAATGATAAATAATACTCTTTAAACTTATCAAAGGCCTGTGATTTTCTCAGTATAGGGAAGGCAAGAGTATATTTTGAATAATGGTCAATGAATGTTATAAAGAATTTTTCTCCGTTGTATGCTTCTTGAAAGGGTCCCATGATGTCTGATGAGATTACTTCCATTCTCCTAGTTGGTCGAGTTCTCACACCATGATGACCAAGTCGGGTAGATTTAGCTTTTATACATATTTCACATGTGGCAAAGTTGTCATCCTTAAAGACCAAATTTTGGGGCATGCCTACAACTACTTTAGATAAGGCTTTGAGGCTTTTGCCACTTAGATGACCTAATCTTCTATGCCAAAGCGTTTTAGTTTTACTGATATTTTTCTTATGCTTTCTATTTATTCCGACACTCTCTCCATTTAGTTCGTCCTCTGATTCGGAATAAATCTCCTGAGTGACTGCTTCCACTGCAGTATCTTGTAAATTTTGAGGTTGGTCAATGCTTTCCTGTTCTCGTTGTGGATTACTAGTTTCAGCCTCAATTTGTTCTTCAAAATTTTGATTTTGATCATCTATATGATCTTCCTGATCTAATATCGTATTAGGGACAGGCATACATACAAGCTCTTGATAGACTTTTTGTTCTTCATCTTCTTCCACTATCTCATAGTCTATGTAATACATGGAACCTCTCTTTGGAGCGGTTATTGTGATTTCACCTGTTTGTTTGTTTATGATGTCTGCATGATCAGTGTCAGTTATTATTTTGAAAATTCCAGACTCCATGATTTTAGTGCCTGACCAAATATCAAGGCTTAAATCAGGATCATAATATACTTCTTTTAAGTGAATGGTGGAAAATTCTGCTTTAGAATTGCAGACATTGACATACATAGATCCAACGTGAGTGGGATTTACAAATACACCTTTTTTTAGCACAAAGTGCTCTACGAGTATTGTCAACTTTGCGTATGTTTCTTAATTTTGAAAGATCGTTGACCATGTGGTCATCTGCTCCATTGTCTAATAACATCGTGTGGAGTTGGTTTTTTGGGGGGACAGATTTCGATACTATTGGGGGCTTGGGCCATTGAAATTCATCGTCGATGTCATCAAAACTTAAATGGTTAAGATTTGAATGTAACATCATTGAATATTTAACACGAAAATTGGATTTATCATTTATTTTATTTTGGGAGTTCGTGTTTGTGGAATTTTGAGATTTCCAGCTACTGTTCTGATTAAGGGGTTGAGGAGTGTTACTAGTAGTTGATGTTTCATTAGGGCATGTTCTGGACATGTGTCCTTTTTTGTTACATCTAAAACATGTAACATTCATTTGGGAAATGTTATCTTTAGAAGGATAACTATTTGGTTTGGTTTGATTACTTTTGTGATCGTTAAGATAACTAGTTGTATTATAATTCGAGTTTGTGTTTTTGGAATTATTATTATTTCTGAAATTTCGAAAATTTCTTTTATTATTCATCAGTTGGTATGATGATTTGGGCTGATCAAACCCGGGAAATGTTTTATTAGAGTATTCAATACAATCACATTTTTCTAGTATCATTTTTATGAGCCTGACAGTAGTTCGTTTTTCTATTTCTAATTGACAGAATTCAGAGAAGACAGTATAAAATTTTTCTGGTAATGACATCATTAATTGATCAATTTCATCTGCTTCTGATAGGGGGTAATTAGCATCATGTAGTTCTTCTACAATAGTCGAAAAATATTCCAAGAATCTACGGATGGTACCTCTCCTTGGATCGAAGCGAAGGGACTGAAATTTTGATTTTAAAACCATGATGTTAGTAGCTGTCTGATTTCTATATCGAGCATCCAAAATTTCAAAAATTTGAGAAACAACATCGCAAGTTTTGACATGATGAAGGATTCTTTTGTCAAGTCTTTCGAAAATGTGGGCTTTTGCCCATTCCTGAGTTTGAAAGAATTTAAGCCATTTAGACGTAAGGCGTTCTTCAGATGAGGTATAAATATAACTAGTTTCACGAGTAGTAGGAAAAATTGTGGAGTGGCAGCCTTTACCAATTAGGGTGCTTATGACAGTTGCACACCATCCCTCATAGCCATTTCCACGGAAAATGTTCGAAACTCTATCATTATTGTCAGTGTTCATAATTAATGAATTGACTGAACTTGAATAATAAAAATAAATAAAAAAAATTAAAAAACATATTGCGGATATCAATCCCCAGCAAATGCCGCAAGAAAAGGATTGCCATCCCTGTGTTAACCAAACAATGTATTTTATTACGATAGTATATTAGTTTGTCCTTGTGTGTTTCTCGAGTGGGTCCACACTGGGCAAGAGACAACACACGTTAAAGATGCGATTGGACACTTCCCTTAAAAAAAAAAAAAAATAACAAGACTTATACAACCCTAGATGATTCGTAATTGAATTCAATATTCGAAGTAATAATTAATAAGAATGAAATAAATGAAAAAGTGATGGTGAAATGAAGTTAGCTACTTTCAGACCAGGGAATTAGGAAAGAAAAATTAAAGATTTTGGATAACAGGGGAAAATTTTGATCTAATTCTGTATTCCAACAAAACAAATAATTCGAAACGAAAGAAAAATAAATGAATATTATTAAAGGTGATTTGAAATAATTATGCACCAGATGTATTATAAGAAAGACGTAAAATAATTCTTGAGGTATCTTGAGAAGAAAAGAATAATTCACAATACAGAAAAAAAATTGAAATTTAAAAAAATACGAAAAAAAAAATTTTCTTATATTTGTAATTAATTAAACGAAATTGGAGATTGTGTGATTGAAATAAATTAAAATATTCGAAGTAAAGGGAGAGAAAAAAAAAATATTAAGTATGAATTTGAAAAAAAATCGTTAAAGTGTTTTCGACACAATTGTGCAACAGCAAAAATTTACAGGTTGCAACAAAATGGTGGTTTGAAAATGAAAACCACGCCAACGTATTTATTCAATGGACGTAGATAAGAGTTCGTAGGTTCGTTGCACTTAACAAAAGATTAAATGTACAAGTTCGAACGAAAGAACGAAACGAGCCGTGTTTACATCACGAGTTGTACACTCTAAGACAAAAGTGGCTGCAAAATTTTGCAATGAACTTGCTGAAATTTGTACTTAGATAAATTTTGAAAAAGGCCAAAATTATTTGAAAATAACGGTATTTTCAAATATACAAGTTAAATTTTGATTCCAAAAGATTAAATAGTGCAAAAATACAAAATAATATATGAAAAAAATACGAAAAAGTTGCGAAAAAATTACAAAAAATATATTTTTTATTACCTGTTTTTAGCAAAACTTTTCGTTTAATACCTTTAACGGTTGATTTTTTTTGATTTTCAGGTTCGCTTTCTGGAATTTACGAAGATGGGTGAGTATTTGAGTTAAATTTTGATGTTTTTGTTGATGGCAAATGATGAACTTTGATTGAGGTGATGAATACCAGTTTTGATGATGTTGATTTTGAAGCTTTTACGTTGGTTTCTGATCAATTTCTGATGGCTCAAGGCAATTTATTACCAATTTTATGACTACGACAAATTAGTTCATACACAAGCAGGGCAGACACTAATGACTTTACTAACTTTTGAGCAACACAAGCAGGGCTCTCAAACAGTTGAGTAATCGACGAGTCTTGGAAACTTCGAACACTTGGCTGGATTATACACAAGCAGGGCAAATCCAATTCAGCAAACAACGAAACTCATTGAACGTTTACAGCACTCAAATAAAAATTTTTCGAAGACAAAAATTATGACTCGAAATAAAAATAATAAGTTGGAACTATGTTACTCAACACGAAAATAAAAATTACGAAAAATGACTAAAAAAATTATTCACGAAAAATATTAAAAGTTTGACTTAGAAAAATTCACAGTATAAAAATTTAAATTATTTTAAAAATTTGTTTCAGGTACAAGGATTGTTACCGAGCGATGCTACCATATAGAGGATGAGAACCGGAGATGTAACAAGAAAGAAAGATTTAAGCGAAGTTCCGTCCAAGAAGCGAGTGTATTTCATAGAAGATACATAATTTAAGTAAAGTACATTTTAGAGCAATAAACGAATGATAACGGAAATGAACGAATGAGTGGCGGAAGTGGTAGAACAGTGTAGCCGCAAATAGATATAAATAAATTATGTATTTGTGTGATCGTGTGTTCGCAGGAGTGAGAGGGGAGAAGGATTGGTGGTCTCAACAAAATTTCGATACGTATCGATATTTTTTGTGCCTCTACTAGTTTACTTCACAAATCGTTTTGACTGAGTTTTTTTACTTCATCTTGAATCCTTCTCACAACTCTTCCACTACGGTAATTGGCTTTGGTACTTTACTTAGGTACCAGTTATTATCTTCGTTTTCCACACCTGCCGTTGGGATATTATTTGAACTATATTATTTTTCAGAAATAATAATCTGTACCTCTATACTCACAAGTGGTCAGAAAAATTAGTCTAGGTCTTTCAAATTTCTGCTAGACTAAGATTAAGACCAAAATAAAACTTGAGAAAAACTAAAAATAATGAAAAATAATTTCGTAGTCTTACGAGGAACTTCCAATAATTTATTTGAAATTTTTCAAAAAATTTTCGAGTCAAATGATTAAACTGTCAACGCAACAGCCCAGACTATCAATTATAATGAGGATCTTGGAACACTTTTGAATGGCATATCATAATACCATAGTCTACTATATTGAATACTCATTTTTCATACCTATAAATATAATACTTTTTTTCCTCTCTTTAAATAGATTTCGACATTACGTTGCTATTATTAAGCAGTAAATAAAATGTTATGTAAATCTGGCCACGTGGAAAGGAGTCGGTTATATTATATGTATACGTATTCAGCTTATCTATATACGAGTATTTAAGGCGTTAAATTGTGGAGAAAGGCTCTCAGAATGAAACTGCAACGAGTCGAGTACCTACTTAATAACGGTTACAGTCCTTTATGCAGTAGGAATTTTGGTATTATATGGCCGGCAATAACCCTCTCCAGCCCACCCAATTCAAATGGTTCGAAAAATCGACGAAAATTCCGGCGGCTAACACTGGTTTTCTAACCTTACATATTATGATAAAATTAGCGAATATACTGGTAGTACCTACCTAAATATACTTATGACAAGTCTTGCAACCATTCTGGCGTATGAAAGTGAAAGTTTTAAAACTTCTGTCGTAATCTTTTTATAATATGTTTGATTCAGTCGAACTGAAGTAACCAAACTATATTTTTGCTGCGTGGAAATAAATAGCACCTACTGGATAAGTCGTAAAAAAAAAAAAAATAGGTACCTAACTGCATTTTATTCATTTTCGACACATTATTTGTTATTATTATAAGCTTTTATTCTACTCACTACTGCGATTTTATAATGTACCAATACTGCAGAAAACCTTAGGAAACAAAATAATGTTTATTTCGCATGAAGCTAGAGCCAAAAAAAAAAAAAAAATTCGTTTTTAACCTAATTAATTTATTGGATGTTTTATTTTAGAATGCTACGTTTTATTTTTAGGTAGGTAGATACCGTTATTTTTTGTTTTTGTTAAAAGACTTTGCGCAATAAAAGCACCTATGTACGAAATAGGTACGTAGGACCTATGTTATATGATGAACAGAAACATGAAACAAGCAGAAACGTGTAATTTAAACGCAAGCATAATTTATTTTTCGTTGGTAAACAAGTAATAACGATCTTTAATCGACTGCAGGTATATTTAGTTAAATTCGATGCATCGAGTTTTTGAATTTAATATTTATATTCAGTTTATTGTTTCCAAAAACCTACCTACTCTTCATATTTTTGATGATTTTATGCCTGAGGAATAAAAACATTATGGTTTAAATTAAGTGCGTCGTCTATTTTGAACAATTTTATTCATCACTAATTATAATTTTACTTAGACTGAGGATAGTTGTTAAACAAAAGAAAAATTGTCTCAACTATTCAACTCGATAGTTTCGGCAGTAGAAATTTGAATAAACAATAATAAAAAGGAAAAGAGCGAGAATTTTCTTTTACTTAGGGTTCTGAATTTTATTTTCCTTCTTTTTTTTCTGATTTTTTTCAATGCCTTTCGTTTGTTTGTGTCTCCCACTGTTTTCCTTATCTTTTTGCAATCTTCTTGGAATGACATTAGGAAATACGTAAATATTTTAATTAAATTTTAATTTTTAACTCTGTTTTTATCGGAAACTATACTTAGGTAGGTACTTTCTGAGTTTTCACAAAAAACAAAAAGTTCATATTTTTCGTATTGTTTCCAACTAAATAAGGCGGTTGGACACTAATTTTCGATATAACTTCGATATGAATGTTTGAAAAAATGACCAACCGCAACCCCGTCTTCAACTCCCATATGAAGGTGAAACTCTCTAAGCGAAAATAAATAACATAGGTACATACTTAGGCCCATATTCACAAACTTCAATTCAACCTCCCT
This sequence comes from Ericerus pela, assembly GCA_011428145.1. NCBI lineage: Eukaryota > Metazoa > Arthropoda > Insecta > Hemiptera > Coccidae > Ericerus > Ericerus pela. Next base: position 157,357 of record WOFM01000107.1, on the reverse strand, counting down.
TAACTTAAACTTCACTTGAAAATAACTTTTAGCCCAATTTTGTATTTAAGAGTGTGGTGAAATTTTATTTTTACTTCGGAACTTTCATAAGAGATACAATGTTCCCACATTTTTAAATACGAAATTGTGCAAAAAACTTTTTTAAAGTGAAATTTATGTGAAGGGAGGTTAAAGTGACGTTTGTGAATATGGGCCTTATTATCCTCTACCAAATTTCATTTTTGGGAAAGTTCCATAAAATTTTTAATTTTCCCTCCTCAATTACACGGGATTATAACTCGAAAAATAAGCAATTTTTAGCATTTTTGCGAAGTAGACTTTTCCACTTTTGAAACTCCGAAAAACCTCGAACGCAGCAGCAGCTCCATTAAAAAAAGTAGATTTTCTAAAAGTAGAAATCAGTTGTTAAAAAGTTTTCAATAGATCATAGGCTAATTGATGATTGCATTAAATTTTGTGACTATTGACCTAAAATTACAGTTTAAAACCATTACCCCTTTCAAAATCGAAACCAAAATGGAAGTTTTGGAAGTACCTTCCTGTCCAATCCGAACCAGAATGTACCATGTTTCAATAAATTATACTAAATATTATTTTCAAATTTTGTGGTTGCTAGTTCAAAATTATACATTTTATAGCCAAAATAATATCAAAAATAGCTGTACCATAATTAGTAATTACATGCCGATATATACCAAAATTAGTAGCATATTAGAATAAGTCATAATAAATATATTTTATTTCAAATTTTGCAGCTATTGGTCCAAAATTAAGCATTTTATAGCTAAAATAAAAACAAAAATAGTGTTACTGGAAATACCATCTTCCGGATTGGTACCAAAATCAATTGGTCAGATCCTTGATATAGTACCATAATGTTCATTCCAAATTTTGTGATTATTAAACCAAAATTGTGATCCATACCTACAGGACCAAACGCAGGATTTCCTCCAGGAAGGAGTTTTTTGTTTTTTTCTACCTAAGTGTAAATTCAAAAGTTTATTTTATGAGCTCATTGAAAGTCACATCTTGGGATTTAAAAAAAACATTTTCTTCTCAGATATGAACCTCCTCTCCTCGTAAGAAATTATTTCAAAAGTTTGAAAATGAAAACTGAGCGAGTTAATTTGGAATTAAAGATTTTATACTTTTTTTAAAATAGTAAACGATGAGGTTTTGGTGAAAATAAATACAATGATGGTTGATTTGCAGAGACAATGAAAACTGTATTTTTGGCATTATTCGGCAAAGACTAAAATAAAACCTTTAGACAATGAAAATAGCACCAAAAATCTTCAAATACCAATTTTTTCTCCAATTCTTCAATTCTCTGCATAAAAACAATGTATTTCTTAACGAGAAATTCAATGAGCTCATTTCCAAAGCTCTAGATCCATTATTTCAGAAGTTATTAAGCTTTTTCTGACAACTAAATTTTTGCTTCAAATTTTGCTCAATTGTCTATATTTAAATAGCTCTAACTTCACAATAGAAAGAAAATTCAACTATCAGGAAACACTTGAATAGCTCAAAAGATCATCTTTCATTCATTAGCAGGATGGACACCTACCGCTATAATTCAGTTCACTGCAATTTGAGTTTTTCTCTCCTATAGACAATGAAAATAGCACCTAAAAACTTCAAACTTCAATTTTTTCTCCAATTCTACAGTTTTTCTTGAAAAATAGGCGTTTTTGGAAATTTTCCGGTAATTACATCATTTTTGACATTTTTCTGAAAAATAAATTTTTTTTCTCAGCCCCCCAACCTAAGAAATGAACTTCAGTTTGATTCCAAGCCCCTTGCCCTTTAAAGAAAAGATTCCACAAATTCCAGCGAATCCGCACTCTACTTATGATGCATGAAGTTGACCCCCTTCATCACCTTATTGTTGTTCAAACCCAACCTCTAAGTGACTTAGATATTGACGAACTTTCTAAATTTGAGGAAAAAGGTGTGTCGAAACTCAAATAATAACATCTGCTAAATTTTTACGCCTGTTCTTCGTATAATTTTTGTTTCAATACCATTTTATACTAATTATCTAGTATGATAAATTCATGGTTTTGTTTTGTAATCAAATGCAAGATTAATAAAAGTTAAACCATCAGTTTTTACTCATTTTATCACAAAAATTAATTATGTTCAGTCTAATGAATAATTTTAATTGAGCAATTATGCGTAGGTATAGCAATCTACTTTGACCACAGTACTATAGTTACCAAGCTATTGAATAGAGAAAGAGGTATAGTTCAGGGATTAATACCTAAGTAATAAGGCAAAAATGTTTTAAAAACTGAGATAGGTAAAATAGCCAATAGCCATTTTTTTTGTGGAAAAAATACGAAACTTTCAACAGTGTTTGATAACGCAAGCGCAATTATTACAGAACATATTTACCTAAGAGGCTGTTTCAAACCTCCGAGTTTAACCGAGTCCCCGCTCTTGACAGAATTTTGTTTGACAGCTAGGAAATTGGATGCAGCACTTTTTTACCATAAAAAACAAATCTTGTTATTTTGAGAAGTCGGCAATAATTCGCTCACATTTAGCTAGCTCTTTTTTTGGAATTTTGTCATAAATTTTTAAATAGATCACTTAATCATAACAAATAGAATTAAATCGTGTATGAAATTACGAAAAATGTATAATTCTGATAATTCTGACATTTCTTACAGGCAATTCTATACGAATGTACGAAAGTAAGCTAAAACACAGTAAACTGTACTCTGGTAAAATCTGTTTTTTCTTCTTTTGGAGAGGCATAGGCTCAAAAGGGGTTTCACATTTTAAAAGGGGCAAAAAATCTAATGATCTCGTATGTTTCAGCTCACCAATTTTGAAACTTGGGGAATTTGGCATTGTAGGTACCTTCTCATGCGTAGGTATTTTGTTCCAAAATATTTCAAAAATTTCTCAAATTTCACAAGTGATGAGCCAAAAAATCTAAAAATTTTTTGTGGGCCAAAATTCATTTTGGGGCCCCGCTTTTTGTGCCTATGTTTGGAGAAGGGGTTAAACTGAAATGTTTTTATTTAATATTTATTCGATAATTATTTAATTATTATAACAAAACCAAAAAAAAAAAAAAAAAAAGGAAATTTTGGAAACAACCCTTTTTCTTCTCACACAGAAAAAATAGGTTCATTTTTTACATATCATACCTAGGTACTATATATTTATAAAGTGATTATGTAGTTGGAAAACGAACATGAAATTAAACTGTAGCTCTTTTCTTGGTACAAAAAGTTCCGAATTGTCTTTTTGATAACAAGCTGTTCTATTTATAAAAGTGCGAGACAAATAGTCCAAAGAAGACGCTCTAAAACCTTAGAATTGATCAAATTTAGGTTTACACGCTTGATAGACCCAGTCGAGAACCAAGATTAGCTCCACACTTTTTTGAGACAAGGCCCATTGTAAAATTTTTTTATCTCATTTTTATTTCCATTTAGAACTTCTAACAAGAGATAAAAATGAGCCAGAACAAATCAACCAAAAATCTAAGGTTTCAGCCGGGGGAAAAAAGGCTTAAAATAGGAAGCTCCAGTAGTTGGATCTTCAACTCTTTTGCGATGAAAAAACATTTTCAACAGTAAATTGTTGACGTTAGAAAATATCAAAAAATTTGATATCTGACCACTGGAAGAGTGGGGGGAGTAATTGTTTTATTTTGCTTGTTATAAAAATGCTTGCTAAGGTGAAACGCAAAATAAAGCCTTCAGCTAGGTATATTAAAATTAGAATTTAGGTAGAAGACCCAGTTTCAGGATTTCTTCTTGGGGGGGGGGGAGGGGATTGAATCACATTTCATAATATTCATATGAATTTTTCTGGGATGCGTTAACAATTTTTTACATATTTCATGGACGTAAAATTTGAAAAACCGAATAATTGTTTTGAACTGACCTTTTTTTTTTTTTTGGTATTAAGGTGATTTTACCCCTGCTTCCCCCCTTAAAACCGGTATTGCCCGTACAGCTACGATTAAGGTCACATTGTTAAAATAAGAATCGATTTGAAACAATTTTGTAACAAATTTTTCAAATTATATTCCTACTTAAGCGTAAAAATAAATTAAAAAAAAAAAAAAAAAAGCAAGCTTTAGCACGAAAAAAATAAATTAAAATTCGATAAGTTAAATACTTGCAAACTAAAAAAAATGATCAACTGATGAGCTTGCGAATTTGTTCTCGATTAGAACGTACTGCGGTGTAGGTAGGTTAAATATTTGCAACGACGTGCACTAAACGAGCACTCAAATTAGTTCAAAGATTTTCGACCACAATTCAAGTAACGTCAACACGAAAATGAAAGTGACTTCTCAACAACGGCACCAATAAACGAGGTTCGCAGCAACCAGACGACTGGTTTCCTTCCACATTCATTTATTCATTGGGATACGCGATCACAGTATTACTATATGTATACTTACACATCGAGGGATTTCATAATATTGGTCGTTTTTTATAGTGTGTGCACGAATAGGTGTGGACGAGTATACTTCGAAAATTAACTGGTCAGCGAGAAAATTATCGTTGTAAGGTACCAACTAATTTACAGGCACTTACCTACCTACCTGCCTACCTAAAGCTATACAAACCGTTTCGAATACTACCGAATTTGAGATTTATAAGGGTAGAAAGGAATACATGAAATAGAAAAAGGTTCAATGTGAAAACTACATAATACACACCTCCGAACTAGACCCCGATATTTCACATAGATAGAAAAATTGCTGGAGAAAGGTTGCCTTTTATGAGGGGTACTTTGCAAAAGCAGGATCACTTGCTAATGGTAGATGAAGCAATTTAACTGAAAGCGGTATATGATGTGTTGCAGCCCCTACCGACTGAAGGGGAAACATTGTGAGACGTGGCAAACTATTAAATTGTCGTTTTTTCCATTTTCAATCTGATTTTTTTCCCAGCCTATTTAATCAGATATAACATCCCATTTGCGCCATTTTATTGGCAGCTCACAGTGACCAAACACAGAAAACTTGGTGCAATTTGGTTGGTATTTGGATTTTTAAGAATGTTTGAATTGTCAAAATTCTTGAAAATTTATTTAATTTTGCTGAATTTTTTAAAGATCAAAAAAAAATTCTCCGATGAGATTAGATACAATTTTTATTACATTATTCAACTGCCTCAACAAAAAGAACTCCGAATTCCAAAAAAGTTGGATAGAAGAGTTCCTGCAGGTTTACACGTGTCTATTTAATTTCCTTAGTAGCACTAATCATAGCATGTAAACATCATTTAAAAATATGTATTTTTTTGCCCTCTGTTTTTAACTTTCAAGATCAGTCAGCTTCCAAGTGAAAATGCCCATTCAATTTGAAATGGGCAACTCAAAAAACCACAACCAATCCATTAATGTTGCTTGAAAATAAATGCATAGCAAAGGTGAACAATGGAATTATAAAGCCCTGTATGCCAAACCATGGCTCGCGAGCTTCTGGTATCTCACATGGATACCAACAGTAGCTCACAGAAATATTTGGTTTCTGTATCTCTATGATTTTTATTACAATTAAAATTTTACTTCCATAGGTAATTAGTTTTTAATGATCTAATTTTGTTCAAAACTTTTTTTCTATATTTAATACAAACTTTTGGCTTGCAATAACTCACAACCTACTTTTAATATATTCGAAGTAGCTCAGTTCCTGAGGAATTTGGTAACCACAGTTAAAGAGAGTCGACTATGATAGAAATATTTTTTCAATTTCTTATTTGTTCTCTTTCTTTAATCGTTGATCCTTCCAGTTCTCTTTTGAAAACTGGTCATTTTTATATTTATATGTCTCAACAAGACATTTTATATGTATACCCAAGTAGTGTACCTCTTTTTATTCTAAATTTGGATATTTTTGTTTTTATATTTTCTGGTAATGATGAAGTATTTTTAAACTTTGGGGATAAATTATGTAAGTCTGCTGTAGAAATGGCATTCAGAAATTTGTCAAAAAAGCAAAACAATTAGTTTTTGTGAGACAACTTTCTGGTAGCCAGTAAACTCCAACAACTATACTGAAATGAGCCCACCCCATGACAATATAAGACCATAATGTAAATAAAACTGATCAAATATGATAGAAAGAGATGGAGATAATTTGAGGTTATCATTCATGCTGTTGTCTTTCGTACTCTTATTAAGAGAGCAACGAAGACAACAACATGACAACCAAAATTAATCTCTGTCGCTTTCTAAACTTTTAACAAACTACATCAAATGATAAGGTGTAGCACTCCTTCTAATAGTATTGGCAATCATGGGCAACAAATTTGTACAATAGAAAATAATGGAAATATAATTTTTCCAGCATGAGTCCAACAATTTCCTATCTTCCCTGACTACATTTTTCAGATTTGAAAGTTAGAAAATTCCAAATTTTCATTCTTTGCAGTTCCTTGATCAGCTATTAAAATTTATAAAATAAATTTTGAAGATAATCAATGGGTTCCCTGACTACATTTCTCAGATTTGTAAGTTGGAAAATTCCAAATTTTTATTCTTTGCAGTCCCTTGATCATCTATTAAAATTATAAAATAAATTTTGAAGATAATCAATGGGTTCAGAAGAAGTTTCTTTCTTAGTCATGTACTAGGTTGTATTCATATTTCAGATTTGGGGAACCATTTATGAAACACCTTGTATAAAATTTTGTTCAGAACTGTTTATTAACTAACTCGTAATATCGTCAGTACAAATAGGCGGGCGAAAGTTATCTTATCTACACATATACATACATATCGTTTCGCTTAAATTACAACATACCCCCATAACTTGAGCCCCTTATTAAACAATACAAAATCACTCTTTAAACAATGATAACAAATAAAATACAAAACATAAAGTGATTTTAACGTCAGAAATGGTAAAAAAATTGAATACAAAAATTAGTTCATATTATTTTCAATAGACAAATTATCTTTGTGTCTGTAAAATAGTTCACGACCAAGGGCTTTGGTAAAAATATCTGCAGTTTGGTTATTAGATGAAATATGTTTAATAATTACAATATTCTTATTGACATAATCACACAAATATTTGTATCTTACATCTATATGCTTAGCTTTCTATGCTGCATCAAGGCTATTTGCTAAAGATGTACAGCTAATATTATCCTGAAAAATAGTAAATGATTTTGAAAAGTCTTTGAATATTTCCAATAGTAGACCACGGAGCCATAACCCCTCAGCAACAGCAGTAGACAGACAAATAAATTCGGTGGCTGTAGAAGACAAAGCAACACTTTTTTGTTTGCATACCCCCCAGAGAACAAGATTTTTGCCCACTTTAAACATAAAACCACTTATAGATTTGCGATCATTAATATCTGAACTGTGGTCTGCATCGGTGTAACCGATTATAGTTTTGAAGTTCTCGGATCTTTTAAAAACCAAACAATCATTAATAGTATGTTTCAAATATCTCAAAATTCGTTTTGCATATGTATACATTTCATCTGTTGCTTTTTCTTGCATACAACTTAAAGCATGTACAGCCAGGCCTAGTGCACTGAGCAATATAAGATAAACAGCCAATTAATTCACGGAAAGGACTTTTTGTTTCCTTGGAGCTGTCATTATTACGACTTATTTTTAATCCAGACTCCATAGGTGTTTTACATACGTTACAGTCACTCATTTCAAAATGATTTAAAATAGATTTAATAAATTCAGATTGAGTGAGAGTCAAAATTCCTTTAGATTTATCATGATAAAATTGTATACCAAGGAATGTTTTTAAATTACCTAAATCCTTCATCTTGAATCTATCTGACAAACACTTTTTAATTTTACAAATTTCATCATTAGAAGATGAGGCAATGATAAAGTCATCAACATAGACAAGAATGAAGGTTTTAATATTATTTTTAAAATTAAAGTATAAACAATCGTCATATTTTGATCGATTGAAGTCCATTTCCAAAATAAATGAATTAAAACATTCGTTCCACCTCTTTGAGGAACTCTTAAGTCCATATATAGATCTCTTCAATTTTAAAACTTTATCAGAATTTTTAATAAAACCTTGAGGTTGCTGCATACAGACATCACTTTGAATTGTGCCATACAGAAAAGCTGTCTGCATGTCCATCTGAGCAACTGACAAATTCAACTCATTAATCAGGCTAGCTAAGATTCAAACAGTCACCATCTTAGCCACTGGAGAGTACACACTCTCTCCTAGTGCATCATCCGCCATAAATCCCTTTGCCACCAATCTTGCATTCTGTCTATTTCTACCTTTCAAAGAATACACCCACTTGCAGTCGATCACTTTAACATTCTCTGGCTTTTCAACTATTTCCCATACCTCATTCTCATACATTGCTCTCATTTCCTCTTTCATAGCACTTAACCATTTCTCCTTTTCAACACTTCTCATTGCTTCCTCATAGTTCACTGGTACTTCATCCACTGTAGCCAGAGCTACACTCACCTCGTAATCATCCAAATATCTCGGTCGCCTCATCTGTCTAACTGGTCTCACACCAATCTCAGGCACAACATCTTCATTCACTTCCTCCAACTCACAAATCTCCTGAATCTGACCCAAATCATTTTGCTGAGCACCTTCTCCTAGTACTCTATCACCAGGCTCATCAATATCACCAAGCTCTTCAAACCAGCTAATCACAGGTATAGACTCCAAACTAACTTCACCTTTCTCACTACAAATATCCTGAATGGTCTTGAACTCATCAAACTCTACATTCCAACAGAAAACTATCTTCCACAAGTCAGGATCATACAGTGCATAACGTACATCAGCATAGCCTACCATAATGCACTTCTTCGCTTTTGGATCAAACTTTCCTCTAACATTCAGTAGTCTATATGCTAGACAACCAAACTTTTGAAAACAAGAAACATTAGGCCTATTGCCCAAAAAAATTTCAGCTGGTGTTTTATCTAAATTATTACCAGAAGTGGGACTTCTATTTAAAATATAACAGGCAGTACACACTACATAACACCAGAACTTTACATTTGATTTGGCCTCGATTAGCAAAGCTTGGGCAAGTTCAACTATAGTCCTGTTTGCCCTTTCGGCAACACCATTTAACTGAGGTTGGTTAGGACAAGTATATGAAATTTGGATGCCTAAATTACAACATAAATCTTTAAATTTATTTGAGCAATATTCACCGCCACGGTCACAGCAAATGGTAGCCACTTTTATATTAAAATAAGCATGAACAAAAGCAATGTACTCTTTAAATTTATCAAAAACTTCAGATCTTTCTTTCATAAAATATACTGTTTTAAAACCAGAAAAATTGTCTATGAATGTTACAAAATATTCCTGTTGTTCAATCGATAAATTGACAGAACCAGCTACATCAGAATGGATTAGTTCCAAAACTCTTTTACTTCTTTCAAAAATTTGAGTATTGTAAGGAAAACGTTTCAATTTACTTAAAATACAAATTTCACATTGTTTAGAAGATGGTTCAATTTTATTAAAATCATTGACTTTTAAATTAATTCCATTGACTAAATCATCTTTTACTAATTTTTTAAGACCATCATAACTAATGTGGCCAAAACGTTCATGCCATAAATTTACATTAAGATTTTCACAAGTAAAAGCTTTTTTGGAATCGTCTATTTTATTATCATTTACATTAATACTAGTTTCAGTAGTCAAAGCAGACTGGAAATTATTCAATTCGAATTTCACATAATAAAGACCTTTAATTTGTAAACCTTCTGCAATACATCTTTTATCTCTAAAAATTTTGACTTTACTTTGAAAACTTACTGTGGCACCAGCTTTATCTAATTTTGACACAGAAAGTAAATTCTTTCTTAATTTTTCAATAAATAAGACATCTTTAATCAATACTTCGTCACATTGGTCTTTAAAACACATTTTGACATTTATTTAACCCATTTTGGTGCAAATCATAATACCATCTTTTTCAGCAGAAAAAATTTTTACAGTATCTTTAGTAGGAAAAAAATTTGAAAAATACCTTGAATTACAAACAAGATGGTCTGTAGCACCAGAGTCTACGATAAATTCAATTTCACCAGGTTTTTCTTCTCTCACCTCAGCTTCAAAAACAGCTGCCGAGAAAGTTGCCCATTTCTCTGTCTGGTGTTGACCGTCATCTGTCTCAGTAAAATTAGCCCTGGATTGACTTTTATCCACTCTTCACTGGCTTTTTTGATGACCAAAATGACCACACTTGAAGCATTTACCTTGAAATCTGCTAAATCTGCCTTGATTTTTACTGTTCTGATTTTTCTCGCCAGAACCCTGGGCACTAGAATTTGAAAATTGCCTCCAAAAATTATTCTGTGGCCTATAAAAACGTCCACTGGAACTATGGAATGCCAAAGATTCAACCTCCGAAGAACTAGATGCACTTTCCAGGTTTCTTCTAGATACCAGTTTCAGCTCAAAATCTGATAAATTCATTTTAACTTGGTCAAGCTTTGAATTCTGACTTAAAGAAGTCTCAATCACAGTCACAATACTATCAAAAGAAGGTGGCATAGTGGCAGTCAATTTACAAATGACCCCTGCCTCCGGAATTGTACCACCTGCTGCTTTTAATTCTCTGATTAAGGTATCACATTTTTGAAAATGAGCTTCTAAACCAGAATTTTCTTTGTATCGGAGCTCAGTCAGTTTTCAAATTGCATACTGCTCAGCCAAAACACCTTTTCTTTTAATCTACTACAGATTGTGTCCCAAATATCATGGCAAGTCTTTTGGTCTATTACCAGCTCAACATACTTTTGACCCAAATACATCAGTAGCAAAGCTCTGCATTTCTTTTCATCTTGAACAGCTTTCTTCTTCTTGGCCTCATCAACCCCATTTGCAGGATCTGAGTCAGGGTCCACCATCAACCTACCCTTGACATCAGCAACATCAAGAGCAGCTTCCACTGTACCTTTCCAACCAGGAAAGTTTGTACCATCAAAGGCAGCAACTGGCAAAAAATGTTCCATTCTGAATACTGGCCACTCAACTTACACAAAAAAAACTTGTTGCCGATTAGAACAACAAAAAAATGCCAAAATTTGCCAATTTTCAATTAAAAAAAAACCTTTAAACTGTAGTAGAGCATGTTAAAACTATGACCAGAAGCACTAAAAATGGCCAAGCACTTTCTTGCCACATTTAGATCATCGTAACACAACCACGCCTGCTATCATGTTAAGAACCATTTATTAACTAACTCGTAATATCATCAGTACAAATAGTCAGGTGGGTGAAAGTTATCTTATCTACACATATACATATATATATCGTTTTGCTTAAATTACAACAAATTTCGAGGATAATAATAAAATATTTATAAAATGCTGATGCAGCCCTATAGGATAATTAACAAAGCTTTGACTGTATGTAACTATATGGATTGAGCGTGGTGATAAGAATGTAAAGACAAGATATCCATTGTAAATATGTATCATTGGAGAAATAAGGTCCGTCCAATTTTGCTTTTAATTGACAATATTTAACATTATTCATACTTGAAAGATCTATAACAAGTGAGAAATAAAGTTATTAATAACCAAAATGGAAATTTTCAGTATTCAGTTGATGGTGATGATATCTATTACATTGCCTTCATCCTCACTGTACCACTACCCGCAGTTATACATATAATTATAGTCAACATAATCTACAAAAGTTTTGCTGAAATTCTTTCATCATTCCCAGTAGTGAATATACTGGCGTTAAGTTATATGAGGCCAAAAATTTTTTGATTGTTTTAAATTTTACTACATTAGCAACTTCCATAATGGAGAATTAACCTTTACATTATGAAAACTTTATTCAATTTTTCTATTGTTTTTTCTTCAAAATTTTGTTGGATAACAAAACTTTGGACTAATACACATGTATTACAAGTCCTGAAACACTGCTTCGAAGCACTTTGGCTTTTACTGGCCCAGGACTTTTGTTGGAATAGATGTAGTAACTCCGTAAACATTGTTAAATTTGTTATTTTAGTGAAAACAAATAAAACATTGGTGAGTTTTTCATTGCATAATAGTTGACGCATGTGCATTATGAGCTGAAAATTCGCAGAGACATCGAGGCGTGTTGGTTTAAGACTCTGTTAAAATTTGGCTGAAATTCTGCCGCAAGATTAAATTCGAGTAGGACATTAATTTAAATTACTCAGTCTGAACAGAATTTCAGAAATATCTCCGAGTTTCAAACATACAACCAAACTGAAATTTTTCAGAAACATTGAGGAATGTTATCTCAAGATTCTTTAAAAATTTAAATAAATTTCTAAGTTTGGTATCAACATATTGCTGAATTTCTCTTCGGACTGAGGGATTCAAATGATAGGAATTCAATCTAATTTTAATAATATCTCAAAAATCAAGCATACAATTTCGGCCAAATTTTCACAGAATCTTTAAATAATGTACCTCGATTTCTCTTTAAAATATCAGCTCCCTATACTGCCAATGGACGCTAAAAATTTCACTCAATAATTTTTATTATATCGAATGATCATACTTCATGTTCATAGTATGCAAGTATGTAATAAATAGTATAGATAGATACTGTTCCGACTCTGACCTATAATTTTGTGCAACAACCAGAAATGAGTATACATATATACTCCAGTTCCATTTTTATTAATAGAAATCACTGTCCAGCAAGAAAATCAACAGTTAATAAATCAAACGGATAAAAAATTATTCACATAATTCAATCTTTGAAAATAAGGGAGGCAAAGCAGGTATTTTCATTTCAAAACAAAATCTTAAAATGCGCAAAGATGCGTTCAGTTTACTGAATCATTTAATTCGTGTAGGGATGAGTGTCAGAATTCACTACAAAATACCTATAATATCGTTTCCTTTCAGAGTAGAACTATTTTTATAAGTTTTTTATTTTAATCACTACTGCGAAATAACCAGTTTTCATCGGTTTTTCTGAAACATCATTAATGATTAAAAAATTATCTATCATCTCCTGGAAAATTATCTATTATATTGATAATTTGGCTTGGAGAAAATTTTTTTTGTTTATTTTACCACAAATTTCATCTTAACCAGTAACTTGTAACCATAACGAATAACCAGAAAAATTGTTTTGGTTAACTAGAACAATAACCAGAAATGTTGTTTTAGTTAACTAGAACAATAACCAGAAATCAAAGCACATATTTAACCAATAACTAGCATAGATTTTTAATGGTCCCCAGTAACTAATAACTCCAAAAATGTTTGGGTTACAAGCCTTAGTTGCACCAACATTTAGCATGATGAAGTAGATGTATACCAAATTTTAGCTTGTTCCAATCTTTTTCCAAATTATTTCTTAATTTTACTGGACTATAGTTACTCATCGAAAGCTTAAGAAATTTAGTGTTCTGAAAGGGAAGCCACAAGATAAGTCTAACTTTTTTGAATTTGGTAACCTTTAATAACATCATAATTTCACTTTATCCTTCATCATGGACATGAAAATGTTTGAAATGCTGTAGCTCATCCTTCTGGATTTTATTGGATAAAAAGTTCAATGTTCTGAAAGAGACGCTACTAAATATCTAGTTTCTAATACGATTTGTTCGAATTTGGGTTGTTCAAACATATCATCACTATATCATACTGTTTTTCATAGTAGACATTTTTGTCCTTTGTCATAGATATGACAAATTTTCAAAAGGCATTAATTCACCCACAGTAGGCATCTGTGGGCAAATTGTTGTGATATTGAGCAACATATATATTATTTTCACCAAATTTCAAAAATAGCTCAAAAAATATATTTTTTTAAATTAGCTAAATAATGTACTTATTCTGTGAATGATCCTCTTACATTTACTCCAGTAGATAGCAGATACAGATTCAAGTAAATAGTGGAACCAACTTCTGCAAGAAGTAAACACAAAAAATTCCATTTAAAAGAAATTGCCAGTATACTTAGAGATGAACAGTGAAGAGTATCATCTTCATTCATCGAAATTAGTCCTTCAAACGACAAAATTTCCAACAATTATGAAATTAAGAAAAAAGATAATTATTACAATAGGGTATTGAAGGAAATGGGAAATTTACACATGACACAAAGGGCATGGATAAGGGGCGAGTCCCTACGCAAATTTCCATTCCTTACCCCAAACAGCTCAGTGTATTCAAAATGGCACTTCTAATTGATTCTCTACATTTCCAATCTGCTAGAAGTCTACATCTACAATCGTAATTTTATTTACACAACTTTTTCAAATAATGAAAACTTTTCAAGTCACTATCAGTTGTCAGCTGTTTAGTTATACATTTTTCTATCTTTCAATACTTTCACTTTGATGAAGATGACACGAAATTAGTTGAAATTATACAGAATGCCAAATGATTATTTGATTCTTACATGCATATAATTTGCTTCCCATTTGGAATTCATTTTCAGAAATTCCACTAGGTATTGAAAGTTTAGCCCAACTGACGAACCCACTCATGGATATCTTCCAGGGAATTCAAGTTACAGCGTATCATTATGTTGTAGTTATCATTTTCAACTACAACATTGTGGTATTTGCAAGGTAAAATTTTGGCAGATATCTTCATTATTCAGATAATTAGAATCAAAATATCACATACACACACCCACTACATTCTTTCTAAAATCGAATTAGAATTCATAAGGAATTGTAAAATTATTCAATTCTTTAAATAGCATATATTATAAATTAGAATCGTAACAGGAATAACATGATGGAAGAAGTAAAAATACTGATAAGTGATAAAGACTTCAAATATTTTCAATATTCAAAAAAGTCAGCGGGTAAATAACACGTAAATAAATACTGCGATTGTAGTTGTAGACTGGGAGCAAGCTAATGCAGAGAATCAATCAGCAGTGCCGTTCCGAATATACGGAGCCGTTTGAGGTAAGGAATGGAAATTCGCGAGTCGAGTTCTACAGCTCTGGATCGCCTTTAGCTCCGAAATAAAAACTTAATATATAGAAATGATGCATGTTTTGATGACGGCGGTACTGTGGCAGGGGTTTGGGGTCGAAAGGGAATGTTGTAAAAATGTAGACACCGCCTTACGATTGAGCTGTCCACGCCCTTACAACGGCGTTCAGAGAAAATAACATGCGAATGAACTCACAATGAAAATTTAATTGATCGCAACTTAAAATTTAATGGAAATGGATAACAACATACAATCTAATGGAACATGCTAAAAAATGTATTCTGTTTTCAATGAAGGTTGGTATTTACAAATAAAATAGTTTTCGCACAGCGACGTTATCGTTAAAATCAGACAGATATATGTTAGGTATGCATTCATCATCATACTGACAGCTGCAAGGTAATCTTTTTTTTTTTTGGCGAAGAAAATATTCTTCCAATTCACCTAGGCGAGAAAAAAAAACAATTAGAAAAATATCGACTATTTATTTTTTTTTGGAGGGTGCGTGAAGGGAATTGACAAACTGATTAATTAATCGACACCAAATAAGAATTTATTATTTCAGAACATACAATAAAATCTCATTAAAGGCAAACTAAGAAACCGAAATATATGCTTCAGAAAAATGCCCTCCAGTAACTGACTTCGTGTTGTTGGGGGACATCTTTTTCAAATATAAATAAATAGATGAGTTCTAACTGACATCCAGGTGCATATAATCTTGAAAATATCCTGAATCCAAATTAATGAATTTTCGAAAAGAAGGAAAGTGAATGACATCGCTGAATATAGGCAACTGCGTTAAATCAATTTTTTGAACTAAATGATTTCCCAATTTAATATTTACTTAATTAAATTTAAAAATAACTTTAGGGGCTAAAATTTTAATAATAGCATTTACTTACTTGTCTCGATGAGGAGAGATTGATCACCACTTTCTTCGGAAAGTTTTTTTTAAAGGATTTAATTATTTGTACCACTTGTCCGTAATACAGCGGAACTAGAAATCATCAGAAATCTTAAGTTTCATTCAGTATAGAATCAAAGAAAGAAAAACACCAAAGAGGACGAAATGGAAAAAAATAACATAGCACATTCGTTAGTTGGTGGACTATTGTGATAATTTTGGGCCAAAATATGTAGGTACAGTTCAATTCTTAAATTTCATACCGAAATTGATATCATCATGTTCGGTACTCACATTAAAAGAATAAATTGTAAATCTTCACCGATTTTTGGAGGAGCAATTAATGTATTGTTGCGCCAAACTAATTTTAACAATTTCGAACATGACTCTCATTTTTGCATAAACCAGTTACATAGGATTTTTAGAAATTTACCAGTGTAATAATTGACAACGGTGAGATGTTTAGCAATCCGTTCTTTTATGTTGGCTAAGGCATGGTTACGTGTCGCTTCCATTTTTCAACAACTCAACTTGAACCAACAATGTCAATTCCTCATTGGCAAATAAAATATCCTGCAGTTAACTATTGTTTTCAGAATTTACGTCCATGATCACCATTTTGAAGATCGCAACTAAACTTTAAACTCAACTGTAACATCAATTGAAAATTATACAAAGTTAATTTTCATTTGAAGAAGAAAAAAAATGACCAGGAGAAATAATTAATACACTGATAAATTTAACATTCCAATTCCTCATAAACAAAAAAAGAAAGAAAAAAGAAAGACATGAACGAATACCATGAAATATAATACAACTAACTACATTTAAATATTATCATTTGCAATGAACATTACCTGATCGATATTCTTCTCAAATTCCTTCATGAAAGTATTAGTTTATATATATATTTAAAAACATCTTACTAAGTTTTATCATATCCCTAAAGTTACCAAAAAGTATAGTTTTTGGTAGGTAAAATAAATTATTTAGTGGTTAAAATTTCAAGGACACTATACACAGGCTATTGTTACCATTTCAGCAACTAAATTGACACACATAGTAATGTATAAATCAACACAAAATAAATACAAGTCTAATATGAAGTTAAACACATGAAATTGAAAAAAAAAAAAAATTATGACACATTTCTGTACAACAAAAATGAATAATAAACTGATGATTTCAGTTTGAAACAAAATTAAGTACCTAATACGAAAGAACGCATAATTTTCACACACATTATCGTTTTATTACTCAAAACAGAAGAATAAAGAGGAAAAAGAATTAAAATAATTACCAATTTTCAAAAATTTTCTTGTCTCAATTAAAACCGTCACTTACTAAACGATTTTCTAACGGACCTTATGATTTAAAACTCCAACGTAGGTATACAAAAGTAATTTAATAGAATGAACATCATCTGTAAATACAGAAGAACTTTGACGGTGAAAAAATTCTTCATTCCTTTCTACAAAAACCACAATAGACACTTTATTTACACTGAAGAGCAACAATAAAAGCCAAATATGTTTTTCTGAAAACATTTTAAAATATTTTGCGCAAAATTATCGAGTAGCGTTTGTTCATTAAAAGCGACCAAATACTCAGCTGATTATCAGAGAATGCAATGACGTAATGTGCTAATCTCAAGTAACTTGAAGGAAAACCGAAACGAATCTCTAATCCTAATTGCACAGGGATGTAGCTTCAAAGCGGTACATTAATTCAAATTTTCGACAAGACAATCAATTTTAAAAAACTAGTGAGGAATGAATTCTACAGATCAATCAAACAGACAAGAAGTTTTCAAATGGATTTCTGCACAATAACTACCGACCAAATGAAACACAACTCATTCGCACAAGAAGTTTTCATAAAATGCACTCAACATAATAATTGCTTCCTATTACAATAAAAAAAAAAAAAAAAAGTAATAAGACCAGAGTTCAAAAACTTTAACCAAAAGAATAATACGAAATGAAGAATACTTCTTTTCGACATCTTACTTCATCTACGCAAGATTATTGTATGAAATTGTTTCAAAGGCTTCCAATTAAAATCGTTTTGAAATGAGTAACATAAGCCAGACGGAGCGAACTATCGTGAACACTGACACAACACCCACATCATACTTACACTCGGTTAAAAATACTATCCAAGCTTTTTGATCATGAATACATTCCGATAGAATTATATAGAAGTTTTAAACGAAAAATTTCACTATTCATCTTACTTTCAAAAAATGATTTCTTGATACGTCATGACAACTGAATAACCCAATAAAAATTAGAATTTTCAATCATACTGAAAAAGCTGAGAAAAACGGAAATTAATTTTGACAAACACACGTGCGAGAAACGATAAGTACGTCAGCTTAGCAGAGAAAGGAAAATTTAAAGAAATCATCAGTTTTCTTGATTACTTCCATAATCTTGGGTGATGACTGATAACTAATTGAAGAGGTTAATTTCACGAGAATTGACAGATGCGAATTTATGTTTCTAGAACATAAAAAGCCTTTTTAGATGCTGAAGTAAATCAACAAAATAGCGTTACATGGGACAAAATTACTTTACTATTCCGTTCAGGGGGAAAAATTTGTAATTAGAATTCGAAGGGCAGGAATTTTTTCTTTTCATCGAATTCAGACAGCGAAGTATTTCAGTTTTTTTTTTTTGAACGAGTTTAATGTACTGATCAATATCATTGAATTACCGATTCATAAAAAAAAATTTATTGAGTTTTTAAGGTCGCTGCCTTTTTTTGCCACAGTTCAAAAATGCAGACAGAAAAAATGTTTTAAAATCAAAATATTCCGGAAATTTTAAACAAAAGCCACATTGCCAGCATAGATTTCAAAATACATAGGGAAAAAATGAGAAAAAATATTTTTCTCACACAGCGCACGTAATTAAATTACTGTCATATACGAGTACGACCAATATGTTCATAACAAACTGCCAAAGATCTAAAATGGGGGAAAAAAAGAGCTGAAATACCTACGAATGTTTTTTTTAATTTTTATAAGTAAATATTCAAGAGGAGACGTTTGAAAACGCAAGTCGTGCGCGTTTCAGATAATGATGAATGTCCAATATGGAAGATCAAGGTAAAACTTAACAAACCAATCTGCAAAAAAGCCACAGATATGGTGACCATGTACCGCAAACGAATAGAAAAATAATAAACCATCAAAACTGAAATCATGAGCATCTATTCAGTCTATACGGGGATTTTTCATTAGAGTTCCTTCACTGAAATCGATCCCCCTTCCCTTTTCAAGACGCAACTCAAATTGGCACGACTGAGATGTGACTATATATATACACATGAATAAAATAAATTGAAATGAATTTAAAAACATTACATGAGTGCAAAACACATGGTTTTTACCCAAAATCAGGAATATTTACGACTGCAAAACAAACTGTATCTGTCAATGTTCAACCAGAAAAAAATGTAGAATAAAACACAGGCACGACTCATATCAAAATATACAAATAAAAATAGTACTGTTAATTATAATTCAAAATCGAAATGAAAAAATTACATCATGCTGTAAAATTTAAAAACAATAAATTTAAGATTACCTGAAAACATTCATTTCTCAGCTCGTCAAACAAATTAATAAAAAAAAAAAAAAAAAAAAAAAAAGAAGCAAGAGGAAAATACATAATAATGAGAAACATAAAAAAATTGTAAAATAACTGAAAACAAAAAAACCAAAATCCTGTTTAAAAATAAGTAAATTTATAGAAAATTTGTATGCATTAAACGATTTTGCACACAAAATGAAACAACTAAAATGCAAGACTTAAAATGTACAAAAAAGAAAAAAAGGCATAAGAGAAAAACATAGTGAATGACCAACAATAAGTAATATGACTTATTATAAACTTCTACAGAATATATAATAATACAGCACATGGGAAAAAAATAATAGAGGAGGGCAAAGAAAAATAATTTAAAGATACCATCTTGAAATAAATATTATACGAACAAGATAAAATTAATGGAAAACTAACGTAAAATTTAATATTATTTATTTGAACTTAAAAGCGCCACACACTGCTGGAAAAACTGGAGAAATATTCGAACCTGATGTTCGATGGCGCTTCAGCCAACTAGTACCTTAAACGACAAATACATTATCTGCGAATACATACAAAACAAACATGGCATACAACATAGTAAAACATATAAATGCATTTGATTAATGAAACATAATTTAAGCTATTGAGAGAACGTGTATGTATGGAAAAACTTCAGAAATTAAAATCGAATTTTCGCAATTCATATCAAGTACTTACTTTCTATACCAAATAAAAAAAGATCTCTAAAGGAAATTATCATCGTCGAAGTAAATTGGGACTATTCTGTCTATAATTGTAAATGTGAATAAAATATGAAAAAAACGGTGAAAAAATTCTTGGGTTGAGTATCTCTATCAACAAAGGAATACTGTCAGTCAGAAACAGGGTACAGAAAATATTGATAAAATAATTGTGTCATCACGACAATCTGAATTATGATATATGGAAAAATAAAGAATTGAAACAAATATACAGCAAGATAACGACAAAATTGATAACACACTACATTGATGATAGAATGCAAGTGATGAATAAAAAAAAGAGAAAAAAAGAAAAAACAAACCAATTGAGGAAACATTACGAAGAACGCTGAAAAAATGCATATCCACACAAATAACATTGCGATTCGCTCTAAAATTTAAAGCATTTAAAAAAATAAAATTCATTTTCCCCCAAAAAGTTTAATTAAAATCATTACAATATGAAACAAGAGCACTATAATTTTGAGATATAGGGAAAATTCAAACAATGAATGATGTTTTCATTCAACTTCTAACGTCGAAATATTGAGAAGGCGGGGCGAAACAAAAGAAAAAAAAGTATCCTAACGATGTCGATAAATTGTCTAGTGAACCGGTAGCATAATGTTACGCATCGAAAAATACACAATATTATTCAAGAAGTAACAGTGAATCATTAATTCACTTATTTATAGACGATACTTAAATACGGGCTCTTGGACATATTCCCGAATCCATTTTTCTAAATGGACAATTTTCCGAAAAAAAAATTTTTTTTCTTAAATTTTGTTTCACAATTAAAACATAGAAAATCGAGGGGTGGATTAATTTTTTTTTGAAAAGAATTCATCTCATGCCTTTAGGTACTGTCGGAGGTTAGGTTAGAGATATTGTTTTTCTTTTTGAAAAATAATTTACTAAGAAAATGACTCGACGGGAGAAGAAATTCGGGAAATTTGTATTCGAAAAAATGAATTTGGGAGAAAATTTTCTGGAAATTTTCCATTTGTAAAAATAGATTCGGGCAACTAACCCGGAATCGGAAATATGAATAGGATTGCGGGAATTCTAATACATCTCAATAATTGAAATAATTCACAGTGACACATCACAACGATTATTTTCCTACCTTCTTGAACACTCAAACCGTGAGAAAAAATCAATTTGGCTGCACTTCGCTGTTTCAAAATGCGAAAATGGGACACTTCAACATCTAAAACGAATAGTGTGACATTTTACATAGAAATAAAGAAATAAAATTGTATCAAATCATTAGATATTAACAACAACCAGATGAGCAAAATCGAATGACAGATAAAAA
Source organism: Ericerus pela (assembly GCA_011428145.1). Lineage (NCBI taxonomy): Eukaryota > Metazoa > Arthropoda > Insecta > Hemiptera > Coccidae > Ericerus > Ericerus pela. Next base: position 135,862 of record WOFM01000107.1, on the reverse strand, counting down.
GTAGACGGAGAAGGAGTTAATGATCCGCCAGTACTGAAAAAATCAGCTCAAATAAATTATAAAAAACCAGATGAAATTAAAATGATCACACGTACTAGAAACACAAATATTTAAATCCCTGGAAGACAATGCAAATAGTCAACGAATATAAAATGTATGAACAAATTAAGAGAAATAATAATTTTAAAATTAAAGAAAAAAATATTGGTGGTAATAAAAAGGAGCATAAACATATCAACATACATGGCACACAAGTACACAAAGTAATTGAAAAAAAAATGAAATCAAAAATGAAATAAATAGAGAAAGGTAATATTAAAGCTAAACAAATAAATAAATAAAATAATAAATGTTTAAGAAAATCAAACGACGATTAAGAAAGAAAGAATTATGGTTCTTGGCGGCTCGGTAATTGCTGACATGAATAAATTTTTAAATAAATTTAAAAGCATTGGGTCAGCATAAAATACCAATGGGCACAAGGATAAAACAATGGGTCATTGAAAATATCGACAAACAAATGATCAAATAAGAGAACAATATATCAATACTAGAATTTTTTCCAATTAACGACGCAAATCAATAACTTTTGAGGTATTCACGTAAAATACATTTGTACTCACCATCACTAATGAGAATCGCTAGCAGAAGACTGTGGATAAGCTCCGTAATTAGGATATGCATATTGCGGACCACCTCCAGTCGGCTGAGCAGCGCCATAATAACCTTGAGCTGATGCTGCCGTAGGGAAACCTCCAAGACCATACTGAGCTGCAGCAAGAGCTTGTTGATTATACATATTTGGAACGGAACCAGAGTTAGGTTGCGATGATACCATACCGCCAGTCGAGTTAGTTTGAGACTGCTGATTTGCCATCTGAAAAAAAGTCATCAAATATAATTTAAAATTAAAATGAATTGAAGAAAAGAATATGCGATGAAAAAAACAGATACCAAATCTGTACTTGTGAAGCTAAAATTTTTCTTACAAGACCAAACTGGATTGAGGGATCTGTACAGGAACAGGAGGGTATATGGGCAATTTTGTTTAATAATGGTAGATTGAAATCAAAATACTACTCGCACAGTAAGTAAAACGAAATGAATTTTCAGTAAGTTACTGATACATCTGTATGGTAAAATTTCTTCTTTTTTTTTCAATACAACTGGAATTTATTTAGGGAAATTCATAAAAATGTGATCTACCAACAATCCAAAGTTTATCAAAAGTCGCATTTTTATCCAGTTAAGAACATATGAAACATTTACCTAGACAGCGTAAAGAACAAATTGAACAATCCTAAGAACAAAAAAACGCTGAAGCAGCAATACTTCACTAGAAAACCCAGTTTGCTAATTTTCATCCATAAATCAAAAAAAAAAAAAAAATCCAAAAGCTTGAAAAAATTGTAAAAAAATTTCGATAGTCTTTATATCGATAGATTGACATATTGTTGCTAGTTTCAGGTAAAAAATATGAAAAGTATCGATAGTTATCGATATCTTTAACAAAATTATACATACATCTATCTATGTTTTATTGCTAAAACGGATTTTCCAAAACGTTTTTATTTTCCTGTTTTCCCAGACACTAATAAACCAACAGACACCAAATTCCTGTCAGATTTGGTCCCATATAAAGAATACCTTTCGTAAAAACTTCAGCCCTATTGCTTTCGTAGTTCTCTCAAAACCGTGAACACAAAATTTCTTCCAACAATTTTTCTTCTCCAGTTTCATTAGGAACTACCATATTAATAGGCGTCAAACTTCCATCAGACACACCACCATAAGGAAAATTTAACGCAAAAATTTCAGCCTGATCCTTTCTGTTATTCTTTCAGAATCTCGGAAAAACGACTTTTTTAAGAATTTTTTGTTCACCATTTTTTCAAAAACTAATTAACCGATAGGCACCAAACTTCTCCCAAACCCTGCTCCAATATGAAAATCATCTCTCGTGAAAATTTCAGCCCTATTCATTTCGTAATTTTCCCAAAATAGTGAACACAAAATTCTGACATGTGTGTATGTATAAATATTATATGTACATTATGTATATAAAAATCACTACAATAAACGTAGAATCCGTAAATTAGTTGGCTTTTATTATTCCCTGAAATCAACTAATCATATGCCACGTTCACACACACACACACACAAGAGAAAAAACCACCACCATTTTACAAAAAGACAGAGGAATTTACATAGGGAAAAGAGAATATTAACAGACGCAGATGCGCAAAGCGATATTTTTTACTTTTTTCTTTATTCATTATTACAGGTGAAGTCGTTAACCGGCATAAGCCAAAACGCCGAGAAGCGGCGCTTCAGAGCTAGTGTGTGTGTACACACACACACACAAAAAAAATCGGGTTAATATGAGAAAATGGTACTAATCGTTCTCCACTCTTATAAAACGGATTAATTTTCATCATCTCCACACTTAGCCCTTTTGTGAGGACAATTTTAATTTCTCATTTGCAAGAAAACTGGGTAAAAACATAAAAAAGAGTTAAAAAACAAACCCAAGAAACATGATTAATTAGAAATGAATGTAAACTCTGATTAACGAAGACTAACAAATTTGGCAACCAATTCTTTTCTTAGACAAGATAATGTTCGGATAGATAACGAACCAAATTAATGTTTCACCAACCAGGAGCGTTAGTACGAAAACAAACGACGCGCTAAGATCCACTAAAACTCGCTAACTTAGCGAAACTTGGTAGGTGCTCAGTTTCATAACGCTCCAGTAGGAGATTATCAATTCACATATAACATATACGAAAAGTCTCCAGAATGACATGCTTCGCAAATTAGCAACTCATTCTGGAGTCGAACAAAAATAACGATTCTTATAAGCAAGTTACAAAATAACAGAACGAAAGCCGCTGAAAAATTAAAATTTACCTTAGCTTTCATTTGAGCTTCAATGGCTTCAGCTTCCTTCACTTTGCCTAAAGATCGATAGTATTGGGCCCACTGTGCACTGTAATCAGGAGCTCCAGCACCTTGATCGCCTTGTCCTTGCTGCTGTTGTGGAGCCGACACAGATGGTTGCTGTTGGCCAGCAATAGATAATTGCTGTCCTTGTTGCATATTATTCAATCCTTGCATAGGTAACTGGACTTGCGATGGGATAGCTTGAGAGTGAATTTGTTGTTGCTGGGCAGACTGAAATGTATCGAATAGCATTAATTACACATGGCAAAGATGAAAACAGTTTTTTCTTCTTCCAAATTCCTACTTTATTTGCTTTCGCTTGCTCTTCAATAACAGCTGCTTCTTTGTGCATACCGATTGACCGATAATACTCGACCCATTGCGCGCTATAGTCAGGCTGGCCAGTATTCGGATTGATTTGAACATTACCACTACCATTTGGACCTACAAAAAAAAAAAAAAAAAAAAAAAAAAAATCGATTAAACCTAGAAAAATTTGGAAATGTTCTATCGACAAAATTTTGCTGTAACTGATTAAACCAAAATTTGACATAATACAAGAAATTAAAGAATGATACTCTCTACATCTACTGTTATCCTCTACAGATGTTTTGACAAAAATATTCCAGCATCAGAAAAAATTTTTATCTGCTCATATCTTCCTCATTTTTTTAAAACTACTCTCTTTTCGTATAAGTAAGAATAGAAAATGAAAAATGTTCAATAAATAGCACGAACCAGAGGAGGGATGCTGTAATGGCTGCGGTTGATTCTGCCCTTGAGAAGAATTAGACCAGGCTTGTTGAAACGATTGAGAGAGAGATCCAGTGGGCCATGAATTTCCTCCATTGAAATTCGGAACACCACCCATATTGGGACCGCCAGACATATTTGACCCGACGCCATAATTACTGTTAGGTCCATTCGAACTACTTCCAAGATTCTGTTAAAAAACGTTCGAAATGTTAAAAATGAACAATATCCAAGTTACATACATTAAGTAATGAAATGCAAAGATACGTGTAACAATATTCCACGCAACAAAAATTTCCCCTCGAAACAAAATGGAACCCACAACTATATACAATTTTAGCACAGTGTTGAATACAATGTGAGAGGCCTCACGCCCATTTAAACGCTACTACTACAAGAAACGGCACCACTAATTAAATTACATATTATCCTTAGTCCTGCGATATCGAATTTAAATTTTCTTGCCCCTCATTCGGGCCTACTGACAATAATCAGACATTTATTTTTTCAAATAACTAAATTAAATGTATGAATGAATGAATGAATAACATTTTTAATTCAGAAGCCATAACAAACATGAATTAAATAGACAAAAATGTGACTGAAAATTGTACAGTTCCAGAAGAGTGGGGATATTTCATCCCAAAAGTGATGAAACTTCTCGTTTCGCGTACAACCTCTAATATATTTAATATTTCTGTGAATTTGACATTGGTTATGAGAGCACTGATACAACATGTTTCAATGTTTATAATAAAATATGTAAAAATTTAAATACAAAATTCAAAATAGAATGATATTTAGAAACGTTGCTTCAAATCGCTCGGATTATCTTTCGTTCGATGGACTAAAGGTAAAGGTATTTTGGATTAATAACGTAGAAATAAACTTTTTAATAAAATTAAATTAATTTACCATGTTCAATTTTTCCGAAAACATTCTTTTAGCGTTTTCAATTTGCTCTGGAGTGCCTTTAATGATGAATACTTTTTCTTGCATATTAGTTTGTTGTCTTCGATCAATTTCACAATGAGCTCCGGTTTGCTGATTTATCTGACGAATCGTCTCACCCCCTGAATATCAAATTTTAAAGGTCATCTGAGGAGATAAGTGAACCGCTGTAATGACTATAGGAGAGTAAAAAATTACCTTTTCCAATGATTACTCCACATTTGCCGGCAGGGACAGCAATAGTACTTTCCGTTAATTCTGGGTCCCAAGAACGAGAATTATTGTTTTGATTGAAATTTCCACCACTACTTCTTCCTCCTCCTCCTCCTCCTCCTCCTCCCCTCCTCTTCCTTTCTAAAATTAATCAAAAAAATATTCAACCATAAAATTAAGCTGTTCTCGGAAGAATAGGATTCAAAAATTATTCTTCTACTAACCTGCAACTGTTGCTCTTTTTCAGCCATGAAGTCATAAACCAAGGCCTTGGCGTGCTACATTACAGAAACAAAATTAACGTCGAATATATTGGGTCAAAATAGGTGTTTTAGAGATGGAAAAAATTAAAGTTCATGCAAAATTAAAATCAAAATAAATAGAGTAATAAAAAGTACGTACTTCTACTTTTAGAGGGTCACCACTAATTCTAAGAGGTTTCTCAGCTTCTTGAGATGGTCCATCTTGAATAACAACCATTTTAGCGCCTGATTTTTCTTGCAGTTGTTTGATAGTCTCACCACCTTTACCAATAATCAGGCCTACTTTAGAACCAGGTACCATGATCTCTACCTAAAACATTAGAAATTAAACATGGCGTTTAAGAACTTCAAGTTGAATAGGCTTCTACACTGGATCAGTTTAACACTTTGAATATACATAACTATACGGACTGAGCGTAATGATAAAAATGCCAAAATGTCGTTTATAAATAAGCATAATTGGAGGAATAAGGTCTTTCCAGTTTTGCCTTTTATCGACGATTTTAGACATCGTTCATGCTTAAAAGATCTATAAGTGAGAAAATAAAGTAATTTTAACCAAAATAAAAAATGGTTAAGATGCCAACTTTTCGAAATAAAATCCATTCCACCAATTATACTTATTATGTTGCCTTCACCCACACTACCACCACCCGTATTAAGCTCAATCCACACAGTTATATATCGTATAGCTAAAGGTTCAATGGGAGAAATCATGAGCATGTACCAAAATACATGATATAAAAAGTTAATAATGATATACAAAACTTAAATGGTGAAAAAAATATTTGATCGGAATTATTACTTGAATAAAATTCGGAGTAGATACGGTTGGAATAGATGGAGGCAGTCCAGAATTACTTAATGAATCTGACATCCGAGATCCATTACTGGACATACTATTGATATTGGGAGAACCACCATTGCCCATAGGCAATATTTCACGACTTCTGGATTGGACTATCTGGTTTATCATATCTTCGGCTTTCCTATATATAAAAAAACAAAAAAAAATAAATATCTTGAAAATTAAAATGACTTTAACTGAAGATTTAACGTTTTCAGAAGTAATATAATAAATAATCATAAAAATCATGAAGCACAGAATGTACAAACACTATTCGAATCGTAATACTATGAGAACAATGATAGAAATTCTAAAACAACGGATAAGGTAATAAAAGAGCATTGTAAATTTCGAAAAATTCTGCACAATTATGTAGATGAAAAGAGAAACATATTTTGGTATACGAACTTAAATTCACAAATTTAGCATAAAAATAACTTACGAAATGCTCTGGGCATTGCCACTCAAAGTGCAAATTCTATCTGTCGTTCCCCCACTATCAGGAGCCATTTGAATTTTACAACCGGATTCAGCTTGTAATCTAGTGATTTGTTCACCACCTCGTCCAATTACTGCATAAAAGAAACAATAAATGATTATGTACAAAGTGAAATGAGAGCACATGAGGCGCAATCATCGAATCTACAGAAGCAGAATTATATATCCTTCAACAAGATAGGATTAAGAAAGTTATTTTTCTACTTGGCAGATCAGACAAACCATTAATCTATAACAGAGAAACTTACTTAATCCTACCATCTTGTCGGGAACTTTGACATCCTTACTAGACACAGGACCCAGAGGGAGGCCTGGAACACCAACCCCCCGGATCCCCGCTGCTGTTGTGGCCGCCACTCTGGCGGCTACTGCTGCTGCTTGGGCCGCTGCCGCCTGTGCAGCTGAGGAATTAGAAGATGATGAACTATTAGAGAAACCTCCGCCAATACCAGGAGGTAAAACTGACGGTTTCTTAGCTTCTGGTTCACCTGATACACAGAATAATCATGACGTAACGTTGAAGAATATATTACTCAAATGAGTAAATACCATCAGAATAATGGATGTGTTATTACCGGATAAATCTTCCAGCGGTCTTTTTTGTGAATCCGAAGATGATACACTGTTCGGAGTTATTTTAGCGGCAATCTAAAAAATAAAGATTCCCAGGTGGGGTCAATAATAATGAACGAAATTAAACCAAGTGAAAACATGAATAGTGGTTAAACAGAAGACAGTAACAGAGTGAGTTCTACCAGAAAATATACAAAGAATGATTGTAAATAGATTCTTGCGATTGACAGTGAATCTAGAAAATTATACTACGAAGACAAAGGCATGAAACGACCATGTGCACTGACTAACACGTCTATAGCAAAAGGAAAACTGATGAAATAAGTGAAGATTAAATGCACATCGCAATCAAACTTGTAAAATCCGTTCAAACCAGAGGAGAAAGTAAGTAGGAAGTTAGCGGCGCAAAATATTACTCAAATTTACCTGCTTTGCCCTTTCGACAGCTGCTGCAAATGCGCTACCAGGATTACTGTTCTGATTTGTAGCAGCAACTGCAGGAAATTCGCCACTCATTGTGTAACATGAAGAATGTTGATTAATTATAACCGCTTTCGTGAATAAATTTCATCTTCAAATAACTTCTAAAATTTCCGAAATTAACTTACTCGTCAACACAATCACCCAGCGTACAAATCGACAACGCCATTAACGAATAGTTTTGATGATGGCGATGGCATGGTGTTGGAATTCTGTCATCTGTGACGTCACATGAGATTTGAGATAGTTCATCCTCGATTTTGATCTTCCATGTTTCATAAGTTCCACCTTTCATCGTTCCATAAATTCATAGGTTCTATACAATTCAGGGTTGGGCACGTACCAAATAAAAATAGATTCGAATACTTTAAGTGAGGTTTTAGATCCGAAGAAAGTGAACAAGTCAATTTGAAATACTATATAATGCATTAAAAGAATAAAATATGTACAAGTTTGAGATCAACTGAAAAGGAGATGAGCGATCTCCATCCATTACAAAAAAGCGTTTGAGTGGAAAAAGCAAAAAGGTGTTTCCTATATGTGAGAGATAAAAGTCTTATGAGTTACTTAACCAGATTAGATAATAACTATGTTTAAAAGTAGTGTTACTAGTAGTTATGAGCGAGTGCAGAAAGAGTGAAGAAAAACAATATTAATTCACAAATCCACATTTTCTTCTTTGACTATATGTATATTTCTAGGTGCGGACTGCTCCACAATATAAACAACGAAACAAAAACAGGAAGTATGTGGAAAGGAAAGAATGTGCATAAAAGAGCGACACTCCATACAAATCACCAATGAGTGAGACCTTTGTAAAGGAAGAAAAACTGGTTTTGGTATTAGCTTTCTCTCTGATGTTTGTTGAAATAGTCTTCTCCTGCTGTAGGTGAAATAAAGGGGAAAAACAGAATATTCGATTTTGGTTTATTACATAATAACTTTACACTCGACGGTTATATACAGACTGAATAAAACACAAACTGGAAACACTAAATTAAAACACATAAAATCATCTTCGACATCGAGTATGAAATAACAATGACAGGTAATACATATCGACACAGATAAGACCAAAGAAGTGGGTAAAAATAAAATTAAAAAAAAGACTGACAGTTATATATTGTTGTAACAGAAATCCCACCTTCTCTCTTTCTTCATCATCATCACGAACACAATATATATATATGTCATATGTACACTCTCATCACGAAGTGTTTCCCCTACTATTCTCAATCCGATAACGCTGTTGCTTCGCTATTTCGTATTTCGTTTGTGAAACATAATTTAGTCGCTAATAAAATGTCAGTAAAATAAAAAGTCTCAAATTCTTTCGATCCTCATTCTGTACGCCTCACATCATGGTAGCCATCGCTGTGGTAGAACTTTGAGGAGAGACTTAGAAAATTTAAATTGATGAAATAATTTTTTGAATTAATTTGCTGCTGTGTGAAAATTTTTTATGTTTTCCGTTGAATAATACACGAAGTAATTACCGTGTTTTTTCGAGAAGTTTTAACTCGAATGTTAATTTATTTTCAATTTTGAAAAATTCAAAATTAAATGAAAAATTAGAAGCTGAAGTTCCAGACTTAATAATGGCCAATCCTGGAAGTCATTGAACGCTAAATCCAGTAAGGACCGCCAAAGAGATCAAGTGAACAACCAAAGGAAACCTGCTCCCATCATCGAGGACTCATCGTAGATCCAAACATCGAAGACGCAATTTTTCGGCCAACTCAAAACAAAATTCAAGCAGGAAGTACAGAGGTAGACAGCGAAGCATCGAAGACATAAATTATTCATCGGCACAGCAAAAATTATAAGGTAAAAATTTTTTTGTAAAGATAATATTTGTTGAAGTGAATTATTTTTCGTGTTTATGCGATTATGTTTGAACTGAGGCTATTAAATTAAGACTTTTTGAAATTATTTATGTCCCTTACAATAAAATTGTTTGAAAGAAAAATTGGTGAGTATAATATTAGAAAGAGGAATTAAAAGAATTAATAAAAAAGTTTGAAGGTGAAAAAGTTGTTGATATAAAGATAGAAACTTATAATTTACCCTAACTCAGATACTTCACAGGCGAGATAATATTAGAATCGTTTGTAATAGATATATCAGGAAGAATTGAAGATATTAGCAGTTTGAAATATATTAAAATTTTAGAATCTTCAGTAAATTATTTTTCGAGCAGAATTTATAGTTCTGATAAATCAAAAGACAAATTTATGAACAGATTCTTTAATTAATTAAAAAATAAAACTGGATAATATCGAAAAAGGTGAAAAAGGAAATAGTGAAAAAGAAAATTTAATTAAGGAAATTGAGAAAGAATCCATAGAAAATAAGAAATATATAGCTGTTATTAATAGAGAAAAAAGTGTGTTAGGTTTTTGTAAAATTAAAGAAAATATGGCATCCCAAAATGAAATTAAACCCATACAAGCGCCATTGGGAAAGGTATTTAATGGAAAATATTACTTGGACTGGCGCAGGATGATTATTTCAGCTATTAGGGGAGCCGGATATTACGATATTTTCGGGGAACACGAATTCCTACAATTATATATTAATCATAGATGATTTAAATTTCCGACCCGAAAAAGATATGGTGAGTTATTGCAAAATGCAAGACAATGCCATGGCATTTGTATTAGAAAGAGTATCAAATGAAATCACAAAACAGATAAGGGACTGTAATACAGCAATATTAATGTTAAAAAAGTTAGATAATATTTATGGCACGAAAACTTCGGTCACAGAAAATATGGCAAAGGCAAAGTGGATGAATTCAGATTTCAGCCTGGTGGAAATATGAAAGGTTTTTTAAAAAAATGGGATGAATTGGTAACTGACATAAAAGATAGTGGCAAAGAAGTTACTGAATCAGAAGAATTAGAGAATTTGCAATTCGCTTTATGCTACGAGCAGGCAATTGCAAAAATGCAATATGAAAATTTACCTTCAGATGAAAAAAATTTTAATAATTTTAAAAGAATATTGAGAGAGGACTCTGACCAAAAATTTAGGGATCAGACCTTGAAAAAGCAAAATATGAATAATAATAATCAATTTAATAATAATTATAGAAATAATGGAAATAATAATAATAGATATAATTATAGGGGAAGATATAATAATTATAGAGGTAGGAATAACTATAGAGGAAATGGCAATGGTCATAATAACTATAGGAATGGTAATAGAAATAATTTTAATAATAATGGTGGTAGTAATAATGGTAATGATAATGAAACAAACCAAAATAATAATACGAACAATAGTGGGAATAATAATAATAATGGAAATTATAGAGGAAACAATTATAGGGGTAACTCAAATTATAGAGGTAATAACTATAGAGGTAATGGTAGAAATTATAATCAACATAATACAAAATGTTACAAATGTGGGCAATTTGGGCATATAGCACAAAATTGTGGCAATAATAACCCACAACAAAATAATAATAACGATAATTTTAATAATAATCAGGGAAATTATCCAACAAAAACAAATGCAAGTCAACCAAATACTAATAAAAAAGATAGTGCAGAACAGCAGGTGAAAATGTCTTGCATGGTCAAAAAATTTAATAGAAATAATAATGAATGGTTATTGAATGAATTGATTAATATTAATAAATATAACAATGAAAATTATACAATATTAAACCACAAAGCAATTTTGGATGGAGCTGCAGAAGTACATCTAACGTCTGATTTTAATAAATTAGTAGATGTTAAAAAATTTGTAACTCCAATAAAATTGCAATGTGCTGGGAAAAATACATTCTTATATGCCACTCATACAGGAAGAATGGTGATCAAAGTCAAAAATTCCAATAAAACTCAGTCATTGATAGAATTGAATGATGTCCATTATGTGCCGGATCTAAACCTAGATATTATTTCAGCAATAAAAATCACAAATACAGGTATAATCAATATCGACCAACAGAAAAATATTGCGAACATTTACTTTATTGAAAATGCAGAAATAATTAGGACTGCAAAAAAAGAGGAAGGAATTTTTTACATATATTATAATGTCGAAAATAAGAATAAAAATATAGATAATAATATTAATAATAATGAACAAAATATAATATGTGCCCCCGTCACTCAAAATATAGACGATGAATGGGATGATTTTACAGTAAAACTGGAAATTCAAGAAGAGGATATTAATACTGAATCACCTCAGGGGGGTGAAAATGATGAAATAATAATAGAAAATAATGAAAACAATAGTAATATTAATAGACCACAAATAAATAATAATATCAATTAAAAATTACTAATACATAGAAGACTTGGGCATTTAAATGCCAGATATCTGCAAAAATTAAAAACTTTAGCAGTTGGCATTCCCAAAAATATAAATTTTAGGGATGAAGATTTTATAAATTGTCAGATATGTTGCATTGCAAATAATTCAAAACTAGGACATACTGGTATTAGGACAAAACCAACAAGGAAATTAGAGATAGCGTCCTCAGATATTATGGGTCCATTTACGCCCTCTGTGGCAAATCAAAAATATATTTTAACTTTTATAGATCATTTTTTGAAGTATACTTTTGTCATGCCTATTGCTAATAAAAGCCAGGTGACAAATGAATTTAAAAACATTATAATATCTATGAAAAATAAATTCCCTGAATATCCCATAGGGACTATAAGATGCGATAATGCAAAGGAATATACTGATGCAAAAATAATAAATTATTGTAATGAGGTTGGCATAACAATGGATTATGTGGTGCCATATTCTCCAGAATTGAATGGTGTTGCCAAAAGGCAAAATCAAACTTTAATGAGAAAAGTACGAACCATGTTGATTGATGCCAATCTAGACATAAAATATTGGTCCTATACTGTAGTTACATCAGCCTATTTGATTAATAGATCCCCCACAAAGGCAAATGAAGGATATAAAACCCCTTACGAGTTATTCTATGGAATAAAACCAAATTTAAAAAATCTTAAAGTTTTCGGAGCATTAACTTATAGACATATACCTATAGAAGTTAGAAAACCAAATGCTACGAAAGCAAAAGCAAAATTAAAAAATAAAATAGACCCAAAGTTAGCACACAGAGCCGAAAAAAATATAATGATGGGCTATACAAATACGGGATACTGTCTTAAAGACCCTTATAATACAAAATCCTATATTTCATGTGATGTGAAAATGGATGAAACACAAAATATAAAATCCTTATTAATAAACAATAAACCCCTAACAATAAAATCAGCAGACTATGAATATGATCTAGGGATAATTAACCCAATTATTATGAATGTCAACATTAAATATAATAAAATATATATAGGGGATAATATTTCTCAAACATTCTCTGAAATAGATACAAACCCATTTAGGGAGGATTGGATTAGAGCCATAAATGACGAATTCAATTCTCTCGATGACATGAAGGTATGGAAAATAGTGGATTATGATCGCCAAAAACTTATAGACACGAGATGGATTTTCACAATAAAATTGGATGAATTTGGAAATCCAAAACCAAAAGCGAGACTTGTGGCAAGAGGTTTTAAAGATCAAACCGAATATGGTATTGCTGAAACCCATGGCCCAGTAGCATCGATAGGAACAATAAGATTATTATTATCTATAGTTAATAAAGAAAAATTAATAATGGTACAATATGACGTGAAAACCGCATATTTGAATTCACCAATAATAAAACCTATTTTTGTGAGAAGACCTGAAGGAATAAATATAAACACAAATCAGGTACTCGAATTGAAAAAATCAATTTATGGATTGAAAACATCCAGCAAATCATGGTATGATTTATTGGACATGAAAGTGAAGGATATGGGCTTTACCAGAACCAAAAGTGATAGATGCTTTTATACAATAATAAATAATAATGAAAAAATATACTTTTTAACATATGTGGATGATATATTAATTGCATCAAATTCGCAATCATCCATCACTAAAATAAATGAGGAATTTCAGAAAGACTTCACAATCACTATAATAAATAATCCTAGATTTTTTGTAGGTTTAGAAATAGTTAGAAACATCAAAAATAACACAATAATACTTTCACAATATAAACACATAGATAAAATGTTAAAGAAGTTTGGAATTTCGGAATTAAGAAATACGAATACCCCTATGGAAACGGGCTTAAAAATAGATAGAATAGAAAATGGTAGAGATGATACCGAATATAGGTCAATGATAGGAGGGCTATTATATTTAGCGAGACTTACAAGACTGGACATATTGTTCCCAGTCAATTTTTTCTCACTTTCAAAATAATTCCAATGACACACTAAAAAATTATGTAAAAAGAATTTTTAGATATGTCAATACAACAAAAAATTATAATATAATATATAAATCAGAAGGGGATGGCATACAGGCTTATGTTGACACCTCATATGCACCCCAAGTAGATGAAACAAATATAGACTTAAATAATCTCAAAAAAGGTAAGTCAATAACTGGTTTTATGTTATTTGCTAATAGAGACTTGGTGGAGTGGAATTGCTCTAAACAGACTATTCACGCCTCATCAAGCACTGCAGCAGAAATAATTGCAGTTTTTGACACTTTAGATACCATAAAAGTCATACATAATATGAATTATGAAATTTTTGGGGAGACATTGATCGTGCATATAATGGAAGATAATATTTCGACACAAAAAATATGTTCGGGGGTAGCCAGAAAAAATCGAGAACCCTAATGATTAAATGCTACTCGATTTTAGAGGCATTAGAAGAAACAATAATATTTTTTAGAACTGTAAGCTCTGAGAATCAATTAGCCGATATTTTGACTAAATCATTAGATCGTTCAAAATTCGAGAATATAATTGTCAAAATATTGAATGACACTAACATATACACATAATATAATAATAATTCGTTTATTTCAAAGTAACAATATATTAAAAACTTTCATTTCAAAGTACAAGTCATCCCAAGTCCAAATATAAGTTGTAACATGAAAATAAGTGATGAAAAATTAACCTTCAATTATTGCAAAAATAGTACTTAACAATAGTTACCATTTAACTAGAAAATTCTTGCAAGAGATAGACACTCGATTTCTTGAAAATTGCAACAAAGAAAACAGCATTAAAATCGAGCAAGAATAAACCCTACAATTCGTATAATAAAAACCCTATACATTTTCAAACAAGCGTGAGAGAAATACACGAAATATTCCCACACAATATGATGAAAGAAAATCCTCTAACAATGAACACAATAAAGATTAAAACCCATTACATGACTGCAAATATGATAAATCGAAAGAAGATTGCCTTATCGTAAAACATGTTAGACGCCAGTTCAAATATAATAGCAATACACGAAAGATAATAAGCGATGCAACGTATATTATTCTACAATCTTTTACATGTCATGTTATCTAGATAAAAGATGAAACGTAATGTTCCTTTAAATTCAATGAACTCGCAATCGGAAATACCGTCATAAATTTTTTTTTCTTTTCTTTTAATGTAATATGTGTACGTGAATATATTTTTCTTTTTCCAATTTTTTTTTTTCTCAAATCGAAATATGCGATGAATGAATCATCTATTACTCATAATACTTTAATATTTTTGCATGTTACCAATTTTTGTATTTTTAATAATTTTTTTTTTCTCTTTTTGCTTATTGTATATACCATTTTTATATCATATATTAATATTGAATATTCCATGCATGTTACCATATTTATATTTATTTATTTATTTATTTTACTCAATTATTTTATTTACTCTCGAAGCACAGCACAGCAAAATTTTTTCAGGAACCAAAATTACCATAATAATATTCAAATAATACGATGTCAATATTTTTGAAATTTTTTATTATGCATATATCATTTTTTGTACTTAACATTTTTTTTAGAAATAATAATAATTCATTTACTTTCAGCATACAACATGATGAAGAATTCAAACGGTAAAATTTCAGGGGGTTGTTGTAATGGAAATCCCACCTTCTCTCTTTCTTCATCATCACGAACACAATATATATATATGTCATATGTACACTCTCATCACAAAGTGTTTCCCCTACTATTCTCGATCCGATAACGCTGTTGCTTCGCCATTTCGTATTTCGTTTGTGAAACATAATTTAGTCGCTAATAAAATGTCAGTAAAGTAAAAAGTCTCAAGTTCTTTCGATCCTCGTTCTGTACGCCTCACATCATATATCGTAACAGAACAACCAAATACACAAGTTAGTTAAAAAGGTGTATTAGACATAAACTTTATGGAAGAGTAACAGTAATAAACATCAAGAATTAAAAGAATAGGTAAGATTATAACAACATTAAGAAGAGTTAATCAGACTTGAGTAGAATGAATGAAATAGTACAAAACATGAGATTATATAGTAAGTAAAAAGAGGAAGGTTCAAGTGAATTTACAGAGTATTGGAGAAGGGTTTTGATCTTATTGGTTAATAGAAATATATGTACAGTAAGTATGACCAATGGTCTCGTAAGAATATGACATAAAATGGGTGTTCACAAATAAATTAGTAGAAATTAGTATATATGCAAGATTGCAGAAATAGTATAAACAAAAGATGAGTTCATTGTTTATGAGTAAACACAGTAACTGTTTATGTAGGGAATGATGTCAACAAACAAGTCTTGACTTGAAGAAATGACGTGAGAGTTAATGAATGGGAAATAATAGAAAAATAGAGAGAAGGTAATGATGATGATGATAATTAGTAATACGAAAATATTTCATATTATGAACGATACGAAAATTTTGTTACAAAGACTAAAACAATTGGCACAATTATACAGGGTGGAGCATTTTCTTACGTTAACAAATTCCCCCAGCTGAACCATCAGGTTCAGAGGAAACAGGCAAAACAACGATTGATGACACTGACCAGCTCTTAATGCTCCCCTGGAATCTGACGTCTACTACATGAACTAGACCATCCTTTGCAGGGTGAACCTTCTCGATGACCCCCATAGGCCAATTGAAAGGTTTGGTATTCTCGTTGTGGATCAGCACCAATTGACCAGGTGCAAGATTTGGCTGCTCCTTTTGCCATTTAGAGCATTGCTGCATCTGATTGATGAAGTCTTTTGACCAGCACTGCCAAAAACTTCGAAGCTGAGTTTGAATGAGCAACAAGAGATTAGTCAGCAAAACTTGGCCCTCATCATCGATTTGCAGAAGGGATGCAATGGGGCATCCAATGATAAAATGCTCAGGGGTTAGAGTTTCTGAACCCTGCTGAGGCACATCCTTGTAGCATAAAGGGCGTGAATTGAGCACAGCCTCAATTGTGGCAAACAAAGTGCCATACTCTTCGAAAGTCAGAGTAACACCATGAGTAGCACTCATCAAGTGCTTCTTCGCGGACTTAACTGTGGCCTCCCATGTACCACCAAAATTAGGCGCTCTTGGCGGAATGAACACCCATCAAAAGTGCTCACCTGTTGAAAAATTGGTCAGCTCAGCTTCGTCCCATTTGAAAAAATTTTTGGCTCCAACAAAATTTGTTCCATTGTCGGAATAGATGGTATGTGGAGTGCCTCTCCGTGCGATGAATCTCTGCAGCGCCTCGATGAACTTTGGAGTTGAAAGATCAGACATGATCTCTATATGAACGGCGTGCACAGCTAGGCAGACAAAAACTGCGACATAAATTTTGCTCAAACGATAAGAGCAATGGCCGATGCACTTACAGATGAAAGGCCCTGCAAAGTTGACTCCACAATGAGCAAATGGCCTAGACACCGACACTTTGGCGGATGGTAATTGGCCCATAAACTGCTCACAACTTTTGGCTCAGACTTTGGCGCAGTCTACGCAGCCTCGAATCACGAACTTGAATAAGTTGGTACGACCACCAACAAACTAATACTGGCTACTGAAAAAAGATGACAAAAAGTTTCTACCTGCATGAAAATATTTTTCATGGACGAATCGACAGAGTAGGCGAGCAGAGTGACTTTTTGCAGGTATTAAGATGGGGTGCTTTTTATCAGCTGAAAAACTGGAACGATCTAAGCGATCACCAACTCGTAGCAGCCATTTTTCGTCTAAAAAGGGGTTCAACGACTTCAGTGAACTTTTCTTCTTCACAGGGAGCATTTGTTTGAGCCGATCGATTTCTAGCCTGAAAAAATCACACTGTACGAAACAAATTACTACATTTAAGGCATTACAAAATTCATCAAAACTAATAACTCACTCCTTGTAAAATTTGACACGTTTACAACGATTAAAAAATCTACACATATAGGTGACCGATCTGATTTATCTATAATACGACGAAAATCGAACGATAAAATTATAAGTAGGTACAACACAAAAGCTCAACTTTTTAGCCTTTCTTTTATCTAAGGCGTTATTCACATCCAGATTAGGGATTTTAAATAACAAAAGTGGGTTAGCATCAAATAAAAAATCTGGACCGTTGAGCCACAAATTTGACTTTAAAAATTCATTTACGTCAAGACCTCGAGTGCTCTGGTCTGCAGGGTTATTTTCTGTTTGAACATAATACCAATTTTTAAACGGAATTACGTTAATTATTTTTTGAACACGATTACTAACAAAAGTGCGCCAGCTTTCATGCTGCTGAGAGAGCCAACAAAGGACGATGGTCGAATCTGAAAAAGCGAAAATATCCTCGACTTTAATACCTAAATTTGGGGCAATTCTAGAAACTAGCTCGACCAATAAATTTGCCGCTAATAACTCTAACTTTGGGATAGTTAACAAACAAACTGGCACTACACGAGTTTTGGCACAGACCAGGCGACTAAAAACTTGACCTGAAGGGTGAACAGAGCAAATGTATAAAACAGTGCAATATGCCTTTTCGCTGGCATTGCAAAATGCAAAAATTTGCCGAACATACAAATTATAAATAGACCGAGGTATAACAATCCTGGCTCAATTCGAGCATATATGAAAAAAACAATTCTGACAAATTTGGGGAAACGGGCTCATCCCACGACTTTCCCTCCAACCAAAGAGACTGCAATAATAGCTTTCCACGAACTGTAATAGGCGATACAAATCCTAACGGATCAAAAATGTTCAACATATACGACAATGCGATTCTTTTAGTAACGACAAAATTTGGCGGAAAAGCAGGTATATTCAAATTAATACCAAATGCGTCAGCTGAAGGGTTCCACGTTATCCCCAGCTGAGTTACTACCTGTTTGTCACCTCCTTCATCAAAAGACAACAGTGCAGAGGTTGCCACCAGGTCACTTGGTAGGCCATCCAGCAACTCTCTCAAATTTGAAGCATACTTCCTCAAATGGAAGCCTCTCTTGGCAAGCGCAGCGTGAATGGTTTGCTGCAGTTCCAAAACTTCACCATACGAATCAGCGCCACAAATCAGGTCGTCCATGTAAAAACACTCTCTAATGACTTTGGCAGCACGCAGATTTTCCTTCTCCAGCTCCACAGCAATCACGTCAAGGCACTTTGTGGCAATGAACAACGCAGGAGTAGTGCCGTACGTGATTGTATTCAGCTGGTACTCCTGGACTGGCTGCGATGTATGCTCACAAAAAAAGATGTGCTGCATATCACGATCATCTGGATGCACCCACACCATTCGGTACATCTGTTTGATATCTGCGCACACGACAAATCAAAACGACCTCATTGAAACCAAAATGTCGAACAGGTCTCTTTAAATGACAGGGCCCTTCATTAGGCCCTCGTTGAGCGACATCTCGCCCTTAGTGTGGGATGAGGCGTTAAATATCACTCGACACGGTGTTGTAGTGTTACCAGGGTGCAGCACTGGGCGATAAGGGATGAAGTAGGTGTGCCCTTTTGGTGGACCCACCAATGTCATGTGACCCACATCTCATTACTCGACTAAAAATTGCACTAAAGTGCTCCAAGTTGCGCTATCCATAGTGTGCTCGATGTGGTAAAAATTGGCCAGCGCTCGACTACAATTATCAGCGATTTTTGCCTTCGCCACCTTGAATGGTAGCATCAACATAAACTTGTTGTCATCGGCGAAAGTAGAGTTGTCCAAATAGTGCTTTTCACAAGCAGCACTTTCGAGGGATTTGACAGAGGAATGTTGATACATAGCCTCCTCAACTTCCCAGTACCGGCGCAAGGACTAATCGATCTCAACTAGAGTGCAGCCTGAAAAGTAGGCGCCTTGACGAATCGGCGCTGGCGCAACTCCTGCCACTGTTTAGCCAAACCTAGTATTGCGCAGCTTCAGCTCGCCAACCCAATATGATTCATCGCTGATAATCTTCTCGTAGTACTCAGCGCCAATTATCATATCGACACGATCGATGACGAAATTTTCATCAGCCTAGGCAGGGTCCGCTAGAGGGTACCGCCTTAACTCCGCAGTCGTCTCAGACGGCACTGAAAACAATGCTGTGTAGGCAATGGATGACGCTGGCACCACATCTGCCTCGAATGGTATCTCAAAACTGCCATCGAGTGACTGCAGGACTGCTCGAACGTACAACAAACTGTGAACCGATCCGCTGCCAACTCCGCCAAATTGAGTAGGCTCTGACGGCTCTGAGTTGATGTGTAACCGTCGCATGAGCACATCCGACCCCAATGTAGGTTGAGAGCAGTTGTCCAGCAATACTCAAATTTTACTGGTTACTCCATTGCACTTGAAGCGCACCACTGTGGAGGGGAGCACTACGAAACTTTCAAGCAATTTGCGCACACACAAGTACGAATGCTTTCCAGCCAATTTAGATGAGGGAGCACTTGGATCACTATCTGAGCTTTTTTCCGATTGCCCAGTTGCATTAGAACTCAAATTTTTAAAATCGAAATGCAATAAAGAACTGCGGCGACTTCCACAATTGCACACGAATTTGGATTTACACTGAATTACACCGTGGGTCAAATCGAAACAAATTAAACAAAGCTTGAACCTTTTTACAACCTCATAACGATCTTGAGGCAATTTCCATTTAAATTCACTACACTGATTTAAAAAATGATTTTGGGAGCAAATAACGCACTTTGGGGGGAGTGGCGAGTGGCTGTAGTAGCAAAGGACTTTTTGTCCTTTTTCTGCTCCTTGGTCGGCGCAGGATTGAACTCCTTCTCACGGTGACGCTCCTTGGCGGTGAAAGCTCTGCACTGAAGAAATTTACTGTAACGGTATAGTTGTTACAAATAAACACAATAGTAGTTTAAGAGTATATTATTATAAAAGGTGAACAGATTATTACAAAGTAAGAACAACGTAAGAGTAAAACTGAATAATAATGAATAAATGAATGAATAATAATGAATAATAATATACAGAACATCAGACTATTTATAAGGGTGAAGTTCGAGTGATTTGAATTGGGTATTGTGGGAGATATGAATATGATTGGTTGTTTGAGGAAAACGTATTTCAGGTAAAACCAATGAAATTAAAAGGAAATGACAAAAGTACGAGTGTTTAAGAAATTAATAAGAATTGGAATTATTGCAAGGTATCGATAGAAAAGATGACATCATGGAATATAGACGAAAACAGTTTATGGTGTACCGGAGGTGATGTCATCAGACAAGTCAAGACTTGAAAGACAAGTTTGAACTAGTCTTAAATGACGTGAATGAAAGGAAGTGTAAGTAGACGGAAATATGAAGAATAATGTGGGAAAATACGAATTAATAAAGTACGAGAATATTTGAAATAATATGTATGAAAATATCATTACATAAATATCGGGGTAGTTTGAAATTCAAAGTTAAAAAGTTTGAATTTGAGGAAAATTAAATAAAATGAAAGGAAATTGGAAAAAAATTTTTATTTTAGGATGGATGTTATTAGTAGGATTAAGTTTTAAGAATAGATAAGTATTCGGGGTGGTTTGAATTTTAAACTTTGAGAAAATTTAAAATTGGATAAAGAGTTTATGAATGGATAAATATTGGGGGTGGTTTGAATTTTAAAGTTTGGAAAAGTTTGAAATTGGAAAAAAAATTTTTTAATTGGATAGATAATTTGTATATGGATAAGTATTGGGGGTGATTTGAATTTTAAAGTTTGGAAAAATTTAAAATTAGAGAAATATAGGAAGGTAATTTATTGGATAATTGGATCTTTTTTAGAAAATAAAGAACATAATACTTCCATATTATCATCGATTGAAAAATCTACGACTGACATTCTGTCTCTGAGAGTTACATGACAGAAGGATAATACTTAGGTATATGTTTTTAGGAAAAAACATACATGGAAAATATATGGATTTGTTACGATAAATAATTTAAAATAATAAAATATTTCACAATCATGGTGATATAAAATTCATAATAATCATTGATATATAAAATTTCATAATAGTCATTGATATATAATATAATAATAATTGACATAATAAATTTGATTAATAAAAAACATTCATATATATTAAATTAAACACATTCAGAAATTTCATCAGATAATTCATTAACATTTTCAATAGAATTATTTTTTTCAATAGGTTTCGTTAATTCATTTAATAATTGTTTGACATGTCGACTTTCAAGTGGTTTTTTAATTTTAATAGTTAAAAAATATATAATGATACAAATAATAAAAGTAATAATAAATAACCATACGAGGATAATAATATTTATAATAGAAATTGAATTGTTTTCTCCAAATTTATGGATTTTAATTTTGATATTATCGAGTTTTTCTTTAATATCTTGAGTTGATGACATGGGAGAGAAGTTTGGAACAAAATTAGTCCAATTTGGATTGTAAGCATGAATGCTTGGAAGTGAAATAGTTTTTTTGATATCAGAATCAATAATTACATTGTAATCGGTCCATAGTAAGGGTAAGTGATGTTCGATGAGAACGTCATCGGACATATCTCGAGGGCAAGGAAATCCTATAGGGATGATGGTTTCAGAAAAACCATCATGTTCAGTATTGATGATCTGAACATGACATGGTACTGTTAAAAGAACAGTTCCAGGGAAGGATGTATTCGCAGAGATATCGAATGATTTTTTGGAAATAGTGTCGAAAGCACTAAGATTTGCTGGGTTAGTAACTGCAAATCTGTTTTCTGAAAATTGGTATACAAGGGTTTTTCCGTGGTTTGTTTCACAACGGAATGCACATGATTTGATGAGTTCATCATAAGGTTTTTTTAGGAATAGAGTTTTAGCACAGGATGAAACTTTATCCGATCCTCGATTATCGGGTAGAAAACATAAAGGTTTTTCAGGATTACAATAATGTAAGTCAGTTCCTGTAATGTAACGTACTGAGTCATCATCAGAGTTATGAATGATAATTGAAGGTTCTTGATCCCAAGTGCAAAGTTGATTGTTGTGAGATTTGAATGTTAAAGGAATGAATTTATAGATAGAGAATTGAGAGTTTAATTGTTTGACAGGAATTTTGAGTTTGATTTCTAGGTTATCGTCATATAAGTTGCAATTTATTAGGTCTAAGTGGTAATAGTTAAGATAGTCATATTGAGGGATGGTTAATTCAAGATTGTTTTTCAACAATAATGGGGTTAGTTTTGAAAGGTCTTCTTTGAGTGTATTTATAGATACAATGCTTGAGGGGAGGTTGTGATCTTTACAAGCGTTTAGAACATATTGAATATTCATAGAGTGAATAAGATAAGCATCATAATATGTTCGAATAGAATTGTCAAAGTTCGAAATTTCTCCGACAATAAGAGCTTCATTAGAATATTTTTCAAGAGTTTCGTCTAAAGCGATTTTAGCTTGAAAGAAATCATCATAGAAATTTTGGAAATTTTGGGAAAATGATTTGAAATTTTCGGTGACATTTAATAATGATGAATGATCAGAAATGACAGTTTCTTTTAAAACGTCGTATTGGTCTTTGAGGGATAGTTCATTTTCCATGAGGGATTGTCCATCTCTATACGTGAGTACACGACAGCAAATGGATAGAAGATCTCCAAAAAAGTCTCTGACTTTATCAATTGCAGTGTCACGTTTACTGCGAAGGGGATGTGGTTTTGGGGCAAAATCTTGAATTAGGGCAAGATTATTTTTTATAAGCGATTTGAAAAGTTTTTTGTAACGTATGCTGATTAGGTGAAATCTGCATTTAATTTCGTCCCAATTACAATTGTCATTGTAGTTGGTATATATATTAGATCTAATGAAATCTGCTGAATCAGTGAGATTAAGCTTAATGGTATATAGGATGGGAATTGTCTGTTGATAGACACGAATTCGATCATATTCTTCGAAATAGGCTCCTGTCGAAGCTGTTACAATTGCAGTTTCGAGTTTATGAAAATGTTTCAATTTTACGGCGAACGTAATATGAAACATTGCTACGATGAGCATAAAAATGATAGTTGTCCATCTGTAACATAGATAAATTGCAATGTATGACAATTTTAACGAAAATGTTTTTTGAATAAAGAATACGGGAATATGAAATATGATATTTCGTTAATGAAGTTCTTGAGAACGAGAATGAAAATTTGGTGTGAAAATTAAGAAAATTTGTTTCCCAGAGTGGTGTCATATTTAGGAAGTATGAGAATTAAGGAAAAAGATGGTCAATAAATGACTATAAAAT
Source organism: Ericerus pela (assembly GCA_011428145.1). Classification (NCBI taxonomy): domain Eukaryota; kingdom Metazoa; phylum Arthropoda; class Insecta; order Hemiptera; family Coccidae; genus Ericerus; species Ericerus pela. The sequence continues at coordinate 111,758 of WOFM01000107.1, read as the reverse complement.
CTAAAGAAATTTTAGTTCATCTTTAGAATTCGGTCGTGTTCGGTTAATTGTGTTCAAGTTGTCGAAAGTCGTTGCTAATACGTACTTTGTTTTTTATATTATATCCGCGTGTCCGAAATTGTTTCGTAGGCTTTTAAACATTTCGTTCACGAAAATACTATTTTCAAAAACGGTTTTCGGTATTAATTGTAAAAGTTATTTCGTCGGATTTGTTTGTGTTCGTTGGTTCGTAAAGTATTTTTCGAAAATATTTCGGGTTTTTTGTTATTTTAGTCGTACGTAAGTATGTCGTCGCGTAAATTCAATAATCAGATCGAAAAAATAAATTTTCCGTCGGTCGTGAAAAAAATGGAAAATAGTCATCATTCCAAACAAATGGATGATATTCGAAGATCTTTAAGAAAATGAGGGTAACAAGAGGAAAGGGCTGTTAGGAAACCTAGTTGTGCTGAATATTCACGGGATTGGGAGGGAGATGTCAAAAGATTCGTAAAATTACGTGGTTCGGGGGTTATTTGGATGGTCGAATATTTCCTTGGGGTGGTACAGCACTTGCAGATGAGTCTGTAACATTCGATGAATTAACCCTTGACCTAATTTCGGCATGGGTTGGTTGTCGATGTTACAGGCGATCTATTGCAATCGTTCATCGGCAAATATGGACATTGGTCCAATATTTGACAAGTGGGAACCAGAGAAATTGGCAAGATGGTATTCGTCGTCGATGGGGTTGGTATGATCATATGAACTTCCAATCCAGAGGATGGCAACATACCAGCGATCTTATAATATGCGATAAATCCGCTAGTTTCGTAAGGGGTCTGTTGTCATCCATGAGCAATTATATCCCTGATGGCTATAAATTAACGGTTGGTATGTCGTATATGACTACAAATGCAAATGAGGTCAAATACGAACATGCAATACCATTATCATTTATGGTAGGGGTATTAGCATCATTGCTGATGATACAGCACGAAACAAACGAAGCTGTTGAGTGCAGGTTTCTCCATATGAGATCAATTGACATAGTGCATATGAGCTCAATGGGGAAATTTGGTCGATTCAAGAAATTCATTAAAGAACGTTGGGGTTCTCATGTTAACATAACAGTCAAAAATGAGACAACGATTCTTTTCAGAAGAGTTTTGAGACCTGAGTTAAGGGTAGCACTCGCTAACATGCGGAATCGGGTGATTACAAGTCACATGGATAAACGTTATCCTTACGTCTTTCGTAATGGTGTCAAACTTCTTGACAAAATTGATGCATTACGACTTAGAGATTTGGATACTGTTCCTTCAGTTTTGAAGCAAACTGAGGAGAAAGGTATTCAAGTTGATTTAGATAAGGACGAAAAGGAAACTGTTGGTTCATCAGAACAATTCATAGTTAAGACCATGGTTCCGTATGGTCCTCCAGAGCCAAAATGTGTATGGAATCACTCTCAGAAGGAGGGTAAGTCCACAACATTTAGCCAAAAGTTGGAGAAACATGAGGATGTTTCCAACACGGGAATACACAGAGCTGTGACACCTGAAAATCCTCCTCCATCTCCGAAGAGATGCGAAGAATGTGCCAAGGATGATGATTCGTTGGATGAGGAGATGTTGGATTTTATAAAACAAGAAATTCAAGAGTGGTTCAACATGGTGACACGTCCAGCTATAAATTTTTACAACAGCACGGGTGATAGTGGTGAAAAAAATCTACCATCGTTACAAAGAGGAGCTATATTCTGTTTCGGGTCAAGTCATGGAAGAGATCCTAGAGTGGCAGCATCCATCAGACCTCCGATGGCCAAACGGGGTCGAGGAGCTACACCAGCTTGGAATTTCCAAGTGGAATAGTTTCCACGGGCGTTTTGGTTAAACAATTCAATGCAGGTAACAATAATAAAGGTAAGAAATAAAATATAGTAAAATTAAAAATAATAATTAAATATTTAAAATTGGGAAAATAACATTTGCGAATGAGATTAATTATAAATGTTGATAACAGTTTAAATAATAGTTTGATTCGATCCAATAAAATAACAGAGTTTTTCGTAGTAATATGTCCATGGAATGAGGATAATTTCGTAATATATATTTTTTATTAGTGGATTGAGAGGAATGAGATGAATAGGATTTTTAATAATTATAGAATAAAAGAATATATTTTATTTATAGAATTTACAATGTAGGGAAAAGGATGTGCTTTTAAGCCTTATTGTTGTTTCTATGTGTATCTGTTTTACAATGAAGATTTTCTTTAATGTCAGAAATAATATCTTCTTCGTTTTCACTTTCGGTAGCATCTTCAATAGTAGGTTTGTTTTCACAATCAGATTTGAGTCCTGATTCCTTATTTGTTTTAAGATTTACAAGTTTTCTTGTATCTTTAACAGGTGGTGGAATATAGGTTTCATTGTTCTTATGTGTACGTTGTATAGGGTATTAAACGTCTTACATGAACATTTTCTTCATGAATTGAGTTTTCGTTGTCATTTTCATTACAAATTTGGATGGTGTAATTAAGATCTGAGTTTTTTCGTATTATTCTGAAAGGTCCACGAAATTTCATCTTGTTTTTCGCAACGTTTTTGCTTTGACGTAATAAAACAAGGTCATTAGACACGAAGTCTTTCACAACTTTATTTTTATTGTAGTAGTGTGCATTTTTTTCTGCAGCTATACGTTTTAGTTGAGGTAAATGATCTTTTGTTTCATCGAGGTTCTTTAGAATTGATTCACGATGTATCAGTGTTTTTTGCGTTGGTATGTTATATTTGTCTTCAATAGGTGTACGAGGTTGATAACCATGAAGAAAGAAAAATGGTGACGTGTTGTTTAAGTAGTTAATGGGTGAAGTATTATACGCAAATACTACGTTAAATAGAGTATCGATCCATTCTTCTTCATTCTTAGGATTGTACTTTGATAAGCATTTTTTAATTATGCCGTTAGTTCGTTCAACGAGTCCTTGAGTTTGCGGACTATATGTCGACGAGTGTTTGATTTGAATAAATTTTTCTTCGCAAAATTTATGAACGAGATCATTTTTAAAGTGTGTTCCATTATCACACGTAATAATTTTTGGTGGTCCATATGTTGTAATAATTTTTTTAAGAAATTTTACAACACTTTGAGCATTTGGATGTTTAACTGGTTCAACAATACAGAAATTTGTACATTTGTCAACTCCGACAATTACATATTGATGTTTATAATTGTTATCAAATTTACCAATAAAATCAATTTCGATATGGTTGAAGGGGTCGAAATTGTCTACGGGTATAGGTTTCATAAGACCTATTTCTTTTGGTTTTCTTTGTTGCATTTGGCATTGATGACATGAGTTTATATATTCGTTGACTTTTTGAGTTAAATTTGGAATGTAAAATTTTGATTTGATTTTTTCTTGAGTTTTTTTGCGTCCGAAATGTCCTCTGTGAAGGGGATCATCATGCATTGCTTTCAATACATCTGGAATTAAAGCTTTAGGGATGACAGGTACTGCAAAATATCCTTTTGTTTTGCTATTAATTTTTTTATAGATAATGTCATCTTCTCCTAAAAAATATTTGTAAGCATGACGTTCTATTTGTTTGACTAAAGGACGATCTTCGATGAAATCTTTAACGATAAATTTATAAACTTGTCCCCAATAATCGTCTATCTGTTGATGATCTGCTAAAGTTTCAACAGGTATATCTTTTTTATACGATAGTGTTTTTATTGGTTCTCCATTTATATGAAATTTAGGGATTTCATTTTCTTTGATTCCATTTTTATCTTTTTTTGTAATGGGGTCAAAATTATGATCTGAGGTTAATTTAATATTTTCTTCTTTGGAAGGTTCATTTTTTTGAAGTTCTTTTTCTTGTTCAGCTTTTCTTGTTGCTGATCTTGTAACAACATTAACAGATTGTTTTGGTTTTGTTATGAATTGTCCATTTTCAAAACGTATGAAGTCTTTGTCTTCTTTGAAAGGTCTTGAAAGAAAATCTGCCATGACATTTTCTTTTCCTGTGATATGTTTTATATCGAAAGTAAATTCACTTAGTTTTGATACTAATCTGGCTAATCTTGGTGATGGAGTTTTGAATCTGTGTTGATAAGTTAGAGGTTGATGGTCTGTATATATGATAAAATCAGTTCCTAGTAGGAAGTCTCTGAAATGTTGACATGCTTTTGTGATGGCAAGCATTTCAAGGTCAAAGGAGCATAAATGTTGTTGATTTTTGTTCAATTTTTCAGAAAAATATCCAATAGTATATTTTTTGTTTGTGTCTGGATCAATTTGACGACAAACAGCTCCAAGGGCGTCTTTGGATGCGTCAACTTCAACAAATGTTGAAGCTTCGGGATTGTTAATTTGTAATACAGGTTCTGAAAGAAGTATTTTTTTCATATTGTCGAAACATTCTTGGTGTTCAGGTAACCATATAATTTTTTCATTTGATCTTGAATCTTTTCCTTCTAAGATTTTCATGAGAGGTAACATTTTTTTGGTAAAATTGGGTATCATTTTGCGATTGTATCCAGCCATGCCAATGAATCTTCTTACTTCTTTTAAAGTTTTGGGTGGTTTCATGTCACGAATAGCTTCTATATTTTTTGATAGAGGTTCTAATTTGCCATGACCAATTTTATGTCCTAAAAGTTCTATCGAATCTTGCATAAAGAAACTTTTCTTTGTTTTGACTCGAAAATTATATTTTTTGAGTCTTTTTAAAATTTCGATTGTGTTTGAGAGACATTCTTGGAATGTTTCTCCAAAAACACAGATATCATCTATGTAGACAATAACTTTTTTCCAAAGGATGTCATGAAAAATGTCAACCATAGCTTTTTGGAAAACTGAAGGACTAAGACTGAGTCCTTGAGGCATGCTATTAAAAACATAGCCAACTCCTTCAATGTTTATTCCTATGATAGGTTTTGATTCTTCGTCGAAAGGTAATTGGAAATATCCTGAGTTGAGATCTATGATCGAAAAATATTTTTTCGTTCGTAGGTGTGGCCATATAGAGTCTATACGTGGTACTCTAGTTCTGTCTTTTTTGATTTTGCTATTTACAGCTCTATAATCGACTAATGGTCTGAATGAACCATCAGGTTTCTTTTTAAGAAACATGGGTGATTCGTATGTTGAAGGTTGTCTTTTTAATACTCCGGCAATTTCTAACTCATTAATTTTTTTGAGCCATTCCATTCTTTCTTTGTAAGCCATTTTGTAATTTCTTCGTACAACAGGATTTTTATCTTTAAGATGAATATGGACAGGTTCTACTTTAGCTAATGATAAGTTTTTTGTGGAGTGTGTAAAGATATCGATGTAATCCTTCATTTTGTCGATGACAAGTAGTCTTTGTTTTGGAGTTAGTTTGTTTGATATTTTAATTTCAGTTCCTTCTGGATCACAAAATTTTGTTTGAGTAACAAGAATATTTTTATTATGTTCAGATTTTATTTCATCTTTATAACATAATGTTCCTAAAATTTGATTCTTGCGTATTCTTTTTGTATTTGTGTTAGGATTATGAATTTTTAAAATATCATTCTGGACATAAATCTCTAAATTTGTTTTTTCAACAAATTTGTTATTGACCATAAGTTTTGTAAAAGGTGGTAATGTTTGTAGTGAGATGGTTTCTTGAGGTTGAATTAGGTATTCTTCATTTGAACGAATGTTGTTTACTTGTTCTTCTCTGGAGTAGTTTCTTGATTTACATCTTGGAATTGGTATTGATATGACTTCTTTTTCGTGTGGTATAGAAAATTTTCCAGTTGCAAAATCTATTATGGTTTTGTATTTTTCGAGAAAATCGTAACCTATAATAATATTTTCTATAAGATCTTTGATGATATATGCTTTTATAGGGAATGCTTTTCCTTTAAATATTATTGGAATTGTGTAAACTCCTTCTATATTAAGTTGCATTTCATTTGCAGCATATAATTTATCATCTGTTGGTTCTAACAGAAGGTTTTTTGCAAATTTGGAGTGTATTAAAGTTGATTCTGCGCCACAGTCAATAAGTCCGTATGTTTCAGTTCCTAGAATACTACATGGAAGGTATAAACGACAGTTGATTTTGTAATTGCCAGTAGGAGCAATAACGACAATGTTTGGTTTTTTTGTAGGTTTTGGACATTGATGTATTCTTTTTTCATAATTATCATTTTTTTCAGGTAACGGATTTTTTGTTTCTTTTTTGTCAACCCCTGCAACACAGTTTTGAGTTGCTGGGGGATTTACCCGTTTTTTGGAGTAGGATCATTTTGAGGATAAGTAATAGCAGGAAAATTGTTTGGTTGTGTTTGATTAGGAGTTTGATTTTGGTTTAGGTTTTGGTTTGAGAATGGCATAGGATAATACATAAATGGTGTTTGGTTAAGATTGTAAGGGAATTGTTGGAAATTGTTATAATTACGATAATTATATCGTTGAAATCTGTTGTTTTGTCCACGATAATTATTTCCACGATAATTTGAATTTTGGAAATTATTCTGATTTTGGAAATTATTTTGGTTAGAAGGTAGAGCGGGAAAATTATTCTGATTATTATTTGGATTATAATTATTATTGAAATTATTATTAAAATTGTTTCCATTATTATAATTATTATAATATCCACGTCCTCTATTTCTTCCTCTAAAATTTCCTCTAAAATTATTTCCTTGATAATTTGAGTTGTTAAACTGTCTGTTTTATGATGGAGTGTTGTTATTAGATCCTTTCAAGATCATTACAGCAGCTGTTAATTTCTTTATTTCAGAAATTATGTTGTCATTGTTGTTTGTTGAAATGTTGTCTTGAGATTCTTCTTTTTCATTTTCTTTGGTTTCTTTTAAAATGTTATCATCTTTTTGTACAACATTTACGTGTTTTTTGGAGGATGTTTTAATTTGTTGGAGTTCTTTATTAGCATTTTCCATTGCTATTCTATACGTTTCTAATTGATTTTTTACTTTTTCGAGTTCTTTAGCAAAAATTGGGTCTATTATAGGTCTTGTTTTATCTTTACAATAAAGATAATCATCAAAAGCATTATGTAGTGATGTTAAAGTTTTAGGTTTAAATTTAACTATATGTTCACGTTCTTTTTCACCAATGGAACGGTATATGTGATCTATTACTCTTTCTTCTGTAATATTAGGTTCTATTTCTTGTAATGTATTATTTACAAAGATAACAAAATCTATGAAGTCATCATCACCTTTATATTTACAATTATATAGACGTTCACAAAGTTGTGGTGTTGATTTTTTGAAGATTTCCTCTAATTTTGGTTTGATGTCTTTTCATTCTTTAAGGTTTTCATCATTGGAAATTAATTCATTAAAAATTGTTTGTGCATTTCCAGTAAATGCAATTTTAATTTTTTTCATTTTTGCATCATCGATCCAACCAAAAGCTTCACATTCATTTTCAAACTGTTTTAAAAATGTTTTTATGTTTTCATTAGGGGAGTTTGAAAATGTGGATGGTCTGACATTTGAAATTGTATTTTCGGTCATTTTTTCTTTTAATAATCTTAGACGTCTGGTTAAGATATTTGATTTTTGTAAGGATTCTTGAGGTGTTCTCGAGGGTGAGTTAAAATTTATCAGTGATTCTGGAGAAAGTGAAATATTGGCAGATGAAGTGGCTTCTTCACTGTTATTTGATAAATCTGGATTATATGAGGTATCTTCGGGTATAATACCTAATGTAGTATCGAAAGATGTTTTAGAAATTAATTGATTGGCTTTAATTTTGGCAGCACGAGAGAAATTTTTGGAAGGAATGATTAAATCATCAACTTTTTCTTGATTTAAAAGTTGGTTAATTAAAGGATTTTTATGGGAGATTATATATAAACTAAGCGCTAATTGAAATTCTGGTCTAGTTTTATTTTTAGGAAATGGATGAGAATTAATTGTTTCCCATAAAATTTTTAAACTTTTGTTAGGAAGATCTGTAATCCAGTGGTTTGGTCTGAGGGTTTGAGCGTTTGGAGTTGTTTTATTATCCCAATCTTCTTCTTGCATGGAAATAGTAGAATTTGAAACACTTACAGGTTTTTGATGTTGTTGTTGTTGCAGCAGTTTGACATACGTTGATTTTGGAAGACGAACATCATGGGTTGAGTCTCGAAAATGTACCTTGATTGGCGAATTTGGATGCTTTCTGCGTGAAATTCGGTCAAACGATCTGCGTTGGAGTCTTCTCAGCGAACTGTATTGTTTTTTGATATCAATTTTTTACAAAAATTATTACTTTAATCTGCATGAACCATATTTTTAACTGCACATTAATTCGATGTCAAAAAAATTTTCCGAATAAAAATTTTTGAAAAAATTTTCACGTTTAAAATTTACTACTTTTTTTACTAAAAAAATCACTGGTTTGGGCGCCAATTTTACTTGTAACGGTATAGTTGTTACAAATAAACACAATAGTAGTTTAAGAGTATATTATTATAAAAGGTGAACAGATTATTACAAAGTATGAACAACGTAAGAGTAAAACTGAATAATAATGAATAAATGAATGAATAATAATGAATAATAATATACAGAACATTAGACTATTTATAAGGGTGAAGTTCGAGTGATTTGAATTGAGTATTGTGGGAGATATGAATATGATTGGTTGTTTGAGGAAAACGTATTTCAGGTAAAACCAATGAAATTAAAAGGAAATGACAAAAGTACGAGTGTTTAAGAAATTAATAAGAATTGGAATTATTGCAAGGTATCGAAATATATTCATAGAAAAGATGACATCATGGAATATAGACGAAAACAGTTTATGGTGTACCGGAGGTGATGTCATCAGACAAGTCAAGACTTGAAAGACAAGTTTGAACTAGTCTTAAATGACGTGAATGAAAGGAAGTGTAAGTAGACCAAAATATGAAGAATAATGTGGGAAAATACGAATTAATATATTATTTCAAATATTCTCATATTTGAAATAATATGTATGAAAATATCATTACATTTACTCAGCTGATCGAACTTTGGGTAGGTGTCGGTGCTGCTTAACGAATCCTCCCAATCATTGAGAGTGACATTATCGAGCTTGATTGAAGTGTGGAAGGCCAAAAACCGAGAGAATGTGTCATTGACCGTCTCACCAGCAGCTGTCAGGCCTCAAATGATACTATTGGTCGAATCCAATAGCTTCTGCAAGCTTCGCTCGTCTCTAATTGGTTCCAAGTGCTGCAGCTTTCGAAAAAAGGCCTTGACTATTGACCGACGCTTTTCAAACTGAAATAAGATGAAGTCCCAGGCAGTGACATACCCAGAATCTGACAGCTCGAAGTTGGACAAAATGCCCTCCACTTCACCAACCATCGACTTTTTGAGATTGTACATTTTAAGCGTATTACCCATTTCAGTCGTTGGCCGGCTGTGGATTAAATTTTTGAATAGGTTCTTCCACTCAAAGAATTTTGTTAAGTCACCATTGAACGTTGGCGGCTCAATTTCTTTGATTTTTGTAAACTGGTGGGCAATGTTTGCACCTACAGACGATTCTCGAGTAGGCTGCGCAGGCACTAACGTTTGGTGCACATGCTCCTCAGAGAGCTTTTTGTGGAAGTTTTTTACCTTGGCTTGGTAGGTGACTCCTACCTCTCGATATTCATCCATTTTGTCCAGACAGGTGGTTTCAATATTCACCTCCTCCTCTGAAGTGCCTAGCAGCCTTAACAGCTTTTGAGTAGCTTCCTCGAATTGACGCATTATTGGTCCAAAATGATTTTCAACTAATGACTCAAGCTTGGCTACGAGTTCAACACCAACTGTTTTCTGTTTGCAGATTTCCTCCATCTGTGATTTGACACAAGCAAGGGTCAGCTTCTAGTACCAGCAATCCCTTTGGATGGACTCCATCTCCTTCTTCAGCTCGGCTGACATTTTTTGCAACTTATAATTGCACACAAACACAAACACCCGCGCACTGAGGGGAGGTCAGGCATGAAAAACAAACTTTTTTTTTAAACCAAATTTTACTTAATTTGTACTTTTCAAACTTTGAGATTTTTGTACGCCACCATAGTGGCCAGAAAATAGAAAAAAAACACAATCGGACCGAAGGACCACAAAATTGTAAGTAAAATAAAGGGGAAAAACAGAATATTTGATTTTGGTTTATTACATAACAACTTTACACTCGACGGTTATATACAGACTGAATAAAACACACAAAAACTGGAAACACTAAATTGAAACACATAAAATCATCTTCGACATCGCGCATGAAATAACAATGACAGGTAATAAGTATCGACACAGATAAGACCAAAGAAGTGGGTAAAAATAGAATAAAAAAAAAAAGATTAAAACGATCGGCACAATTATACAGGGTGGAGCATTTTCTTATGTTAACACCTGCATATTTTTTTCTTTTCCCGTACCTCCAGGGTTTGTTTCATTTCTATTGTCTCATCAACTGCTATTTGAGCAGTCCATAAGTAGTGTATATAATCAAAGATTTTTTTGAAGATTTGATAGGTGTGAGGAGGTTGGTGAACCTTGGATTGTGTGAGGATATATTCACCAAGGATCACGTTTCTTGTAAATGAAAAAGAACGAATTCACTGCAACGACATTTATTAGATGAATAAAGAACAGCCGAAAGCACAAGTAATGGCGTGGGTTGAGAAACAAGATTCATCACTACAGCATGACAGTGTGTATGAGTGTAGAGATATAAAAGTTCTCTATTATGAGTTCAGTGTTACTGAGTATGAGATGTTAAGAGTTACATGGACTACATCTAACAACCCCCTGAACTCTTATAAATCAAATACGATTAATCGAGGAATTAGAAAAATATGAAAAAAAAGAATTAAAAAAATAACATATATATGTATAAAAATAAAAGGAACATTAATTTCAATTTGTGTTGTTTTTGGTAACATTGGTTGAACATGTATAAAAGTGGTAACTAATGAAATATATAAATTTGTGATTTTGAGAAAAAAAGACCAGTATTTATGTAAAGATAGTCATATAATATTAAAAAAAAGTTAAGTATTATTTAATTTATTATAGTTAAATATAATTTAATATAATAAAAAATTTGATTGCAGATTTTAAGGTTCATTGAAAATTGAGAATGTCAGTTACTTCAATTTCTAGATGTAACAGGATTATAATATTTATTTAATAGTGTATTCATTTAAGTTGTGTCTAATTATGAATTATATATTATTTCAGAGAAGGTATTTATGATATAATAATATTTAAGAAATAGCGAAAATATTTGAAGTTTCAAGAATTTGTTCAACTAGATGTTGGAATTTTGATCTTTCCAGTACTTTTGTGAGTAAGTCTGCCAGTTGGTTTTGTGAATTGACCGTTTTAAATTCTATAATTTTATTTTCAAATTCCTCCAAAATTTTATAACACTTAATCATTAGTGCTCTAGCACATTTTTGAGTTCCACCTGAACAAATTTTTTGTGTAGAAATGTTGTATTCATTTATTTGTATAGGTGTAATTAGTTTGTATATTTCTTTCATAAGTAGCCAAATTATTTTTAATCATCTAGTGAATCATATATTGCTATAATTTCAGCAGCTGTTGAAAAGCTTGCCATAATCGATTATCTATGAACAGACCAATTTATGAGATCACTATTGCAAAATATAAGATAACCAGATACAGATTTACCCTTAGAAAGATTATTGGGATCTATGACTTTGTCATTAACATCTGGTGCGTATAATGCATCCACAAATGCTTCTATGTGTTTTCCTAAAGATTTATATGTTAAAAAATAATGTTTCGTATTATTGACATATTTGAAAATTCATTTAGCATAGTTTTTAGTTTGTTTTGTGAGATGTTGTTGGAATTTTGATAAATAATTAACTGTGAAAACTATATCAGGGCGTGTTAATCTTGAAAGATATAATAAAGCTCCTATCATTGCTCTATATTCAGTAGTATCTGTTGTATTTTCGTTATTATTTATATTAATTCTTAGATTTTGTTTCCATTCGTGTAGTCAAATGTTTTGCTTCACTAAGGTTGAATTTATTTAATATTTTATTGATATACATAAATTGAGATAGTTTAATTATTTTATTAGGTCTATCTCTTTTAATTTCAAATCCTACAAAGAAATTTGGTTAATTTATTATTTTCATTGTAAAGAATTGTTCAAATTTATGATTAATTTCTTCAATAACATTTTTATTTTTTGTAGTGTGAAGTATATTGTCTAAATATATTAATAGGAAAGTTTTATTATTATTTTGATCTTGACAAATATATAGGCAAGGATCACCCATTTGTGTGATCTTATTATCCAGTAATTTATACCAAGACTTTGAAGCTATCTTAAGTCTATACATTGCTTTCTTAAATTTTAAAATTTTATTAGTCTATATTCATGCTTAAAGGTGGTTTTAAAAATAATGGGAAATATTCTCCGTCGAGCAGTGGCGGGAAGAATATTATGTTGGCGATCAGTGTCGCCACATGCAAAACGAATAAATGTAAAGTATGTTACATACAGTGTTAGTCAATGTGATGTCCCGTGTTTGTGAGGTAGTGAGGGAATCGTATCCCAACCCCTCCCTGTGATTCAAAACGGACGAACGAACATATAAGTAAAAAAATTTGTCACACATTGTATGTATTTAAAAAAAAACATATAAACAACAAAAATATTAAAATAAGCAAAAGCAGTCAAAATTATTACATGTAAGTGTCATATACAATTGCTATATATATATATAAAATGGTAAAAAAAATTGAATAAGTCGTTGACTAGTATTATAATATACAATTAATTTGTGTGAGGAAGTATGTGTTATGTGTTTTATCTTAAATATATCGTGTGATTACCAACATGAGGTATACATTTGGGCCTCTGTTGTTATGTCACATCTTATAAGTATTGTGTGATTTTTAAAAAAATTTATAAATAATATGGCAGGTCGGAGAGATCAATATCTCCTCATCGTCAGCTGTCTAGAATTAATATTATCATATATGTATATGTATATATATATATATATGTCCTTATAATTAATCGTGTGGGTTTTTATTATAAATATGCTATTGTGGGAATCAATTGTGTATATTAGGGAATGCTGATACCAATAAGAGAGGTAGAGCAGCGACGGGGAACCTATTGAACATTGTGAAGTGAAGTGTGAAACGACATATGGACTGCTCGGTTTATGATAGGCGATAAAAGACCGACGCCCATCCGCAGTCCAAAACCAAATATCAAAAAAATTTTGAGGGTTATGTCAATTAAGACTATTGGCCGAAAAGTTGACTTGTCCTGAGTATTCTTGTAACAATATTTTGAAAGGTTTTCCGATCAAGTGCCTTGGTAAGTATGTCAGCAACTTGATCAGGCGACCTAATATCGTTAAAACTTATTAGTTTGTTTTGGAAAGCTTCCAATACTGCGTAACATTTGATCGCTAAAGACCTGGATCGTTTCTGGCCTCCCCCAGATGCAATTCTGGACGCAGATATATTGTCCTCATAGACTTGCACTGGGTTGGTTACAGAGAAAACGCTCTCAGTTAGTCTCCAGATCACATATATATCGTCTATTGCATCATTCAATGCAATTAATTTGGCTGCAGTCGACGAGGTTGCAACCAAGTTCTGCCAATGAACGGCCCAATTTAACAAGTCTCCGTTAACAAATATCATGTAACCTGTTGTGGAGCACCCTTTCTCCAGATTATTTATTTTGATGGGTGAATCGTCTACGTCGGGTGCATACGATGCATCAACAAAAGCTTTTATGTGAGTTTGATCAGAGTGGAAAACTAGAGAAAAATCCCTTGTGGTTTTAAGGTATCTTATGATACAACGAACATAATTTTTAATTTCACTATTGGAGGATGCCTGAAAACGTGACAAGTAATTGACGGCAAAGGCAATATCCGGGCGGGTTAGTCTTGCCACATATAGCAAATTCCCAATCATAGCCCTATATTTGGTGTCATCCAATCCATTTTTTGGTCTGTTTATTTTTAATCCCGACTCCATAGGTGTGGAAGATGGATTACATGCCGTCATACCAAATTTCTAGAGAATTTTATCTATATATCTATTTTGTGTTAATGTGATTTGTTTCTTCGAAATATCCCTATCTATCTCGAATCCTACAAAAAAGGTTGGATTATTTTCTATTTTTAGTGTAAAATTATTGTTGAAGGTATTTATTAAGTCTTGTGTCCACTCGTGGTTACTAGCCAACAACATGTCATCCACATAGACTATTAAAAATGCCATAGCACCACTATTATCTTGTTTTATATATAGACACCTATTTATTTTTGATTGTATGAATCCAGCTTGAATTATTGTTGAATTCAATAGATCATACCAACTTTTAGAAGACGTTTACAGTCCATATATAGACTTTATTAGTCTTAGGCAATTATTTTCGCCTAGTTGGCATCCCCTAGGGTTTGATATACATATGGGATATTTTATTTGTGAATTCAGAAACGCAGTCTTTATATCAAACTGTGTTATATTTAGATTATATTTATTTGTAATAGACAATATCCACCTTATTAACCAATATTGGATCACTGGGGCATATGTTTCCATTAGAGAATAGTGAGTGAGATCTTTAAACCCCCTTGCAACCAACCTGGCTTTCGGTATATGAATGCCTTGGTTGTTGGGTTTCGTGGTAAAACACCACTTTGTGTCCACCAATCTCACATTTCTCTCTCTTGGGACAACTTCCCACACGCCCATATCAGATAGTGACCTCAGCTCGTCATTAATTGCTTGTTGCCACTCTTCCTTAAAAGGATTGTTTTCGACATCCTCCCATTTTTGAGGGATGTGGTCCTCAATATAATTTTTATATCTAGATTTGAATAAGTTTAATATTACAGGGGTTTCTATTATATTATTATTCTCCTGTATTATTTCATTATTATTATGTATATTGTCTATTTGTGTAATGTTCCTCGCTTCATCAAACCTGACATCGCAAGTGATATGCGATTTGTCTATTAATGAGTCCCTTATACAGTACCCACTATTCGTGTAACCCACAAATATCCCCTTATCGGATCTTTGTGTAAGTTTCGGATGTTCGACATTGGTTTTATTTCTTTTATTTTTTGTGGCCTGCTGTTGACGGACTTCTATGGGAATATGTCTAAACGCGAGAGATCCAAAAACTCTCATATTAGATAGGTCCGGTTTAGTACCGTAAAACATTTCATACGGGGTCCTATAATCTTTGTTGGCCCTAGTTGGGCTTCTGTTTATAACATAAACAGCCGTCAAAACAGCTAACGACCAAAAACTGAAATCCAAATTGGAGTCGAACAGCATGGCCCTAGTCCTCGCCATGATCGTTTGATTCTGCCTTTTGGCCATCGCATTCAACTCCGGTGAATACGGAACAACAGGCTCAAGGTTCACGCCGTTTTCCTCACAAAATGTTTTCATGTTTGAGTCCATACATTCTCTAGGATTGTCACATCTTAAAGTGGCTATGGGACAGTCTGGAAATTTTGATTTTAATTTCATATATAATTTTTTGAATTCTTCAAACACCATTGACTTTTTCTCAATAGTGGAGATAAAAGTATATTTTGTGGCATGATCCACGAATATCAAAACGTACTTTACACCATATATTCCTGGTGAGAAGGGGCCCATTGTATCGGATGAAACGAGTTCAAGTTTTCTCTCTGGCTTACTGCGAGTTCCATTGTGTCCCAGTCTCCTGGAGTTTGCTTTCACACATGTCTCATACAGGCTGAATTTGTCATCACGAAATGTAATTCCGTTCGGAATACCTCTTGAGACCTTTGTCAAGAATTTTAAATTTTTCCCTGACAGGTGTCCCAATCTCCTATGCCATATCATTTTTTTATCTATTTTTGCTTTTTCTATATTCTCACTTATTCCTTCTATATTGTTTATTGTATTATTATTATTTGTGCCTATATCCTCATTTCTCTCACAATTATCTCCATTTGTTTTGTTATTTTGTGTATTGTTATTATTATATTCGTTATTAATGTTTATTATATTATTATCATCTAAGTTATTATTATTTTATTTTTCTTGTGTATCATTATTAATATTCTCTCTATCTTCTTCCGTTTCCTCCTGACTTTCCTCAACAATTTCTTCTTCTATTTCATATTCCATCCACTCATCCTGGGAATTTATATTAGGCATGCATGCCAATTTATTTAATTTATTATTATAAGGACATATCTTATTTAAATCGTCCTCCCTATCTATAATATTGACCATTGATTCAAGTACAATCTTGTACTTTACCATGTACACCACCCTGATTTTTGGGGCTGAAAAAATCACTTCGTCCGTCCCGCAGACGTATATATGCTCTGCCGAAAAATTTTGGTCTATGCCCAGCGCCCTATTCTTCGTTATTTTTATTCCTGACATAAGATCCACATTTAAGGATGGTACGTAGTGTACGTTTTTTAATCTTATAACCGTCTGGTTTCTCTCTGAATTTTCCACCCTAATAAACATTGTTCCTATATGGGTGGCAATGAGTAAGGTGTCTTGGATGGCACATTCTAACTTGATAGGCTTTTCAAGCATTATAGGGTTAGACAATTTCGATAAATCAGAGATGACGTGGGCCACAGCGCCACCATCTAACATTATTCTCTTAGTGAGAGGAACATAATCAGAATCTGACTCCTGTTTTGTATCTTTAGATGTTATGAGGTTTATCAATTTATTATTTGTGTTGTTATCTGGTCCCTGGTCCTTATATCTGATCATCATTGACCATTGCACATCATGTTCTTTTTTGTTTTTATTGTTATTATTATTTTGATTATTTCGTCCGTATCTTGTATTTTGTGCAGGACCATCTAATTTGTCTTGGGGTTTTATACCCTCTTTATTTGACGGACATACCTTAGCTATGTGCCCTTTGCCATGGCACTTAAAGCATATTAAGTTATTCGTATTTGGAAAATTATTTTGGTTTTGACTATTGTTGTATTTTCTATTTTCATAATTATTAATATTATTGTTTTGAGGCATTTCTGTCTTTTGATTATTATTGTATGTCATTTTCCCCTGATCTATATTTTGGTTATGACTTTGATTTCTATTTGTGTAATTATATCTATTATAATTCCCACCATATTGGAATCTTTGGTTTCTATTATTATTATTAAAATTACGAAATTTATTATTATTGATATTCCTAGATTTTTTCTCATCATATAGTCTATCTGATCTTTTGATCAACATGGCATGAAGAGTTTCTATCGTTTTTTGATCTTGGCTTAATGTATTAAATTCCAGCCTTGTCATGTCATAATCCATGTTCAAAGATATAAGGAGTTGTTCTATTTCCTCCTGTTTGTCTAAGCTTTTTCCACAGTCCCTTATTTTCTGGGCTGCTCGAGAAAACACATCTAAGTAGTTTCTCATGTTACCTTCACTATTTAATTTTAACCTCTGAAAGGCCTGCTTCGCATTAATATATGTAACTTGCGTGCAGCTTTTGTACCTTTCATCTAAAACTTTCAGAATTTGATTTATCGTTTTTAAGTCTTTTACTCTTTCTATTAATTCGTTGTTTAATCCCTGATAAATTAAAGCTTTGCCTTTTTCTTAGTTACAAAAATATGCCATCCTGTTAGCCGAACTGGCATTACCAGACTCAGGGTTTAAAAAATTATTTAGTTCTAATCCCAAAAACAGCACTTCGGTTTCAACATCATGCATTACTGGGTACAGTCCCTCTGCATATAGTGTTGACACCATCGTTGTCCTCCAGGCATCATAATTCCTCCCATCAAATACTTTTTTCGTGTCAAATCTCGACATTTTATTATTATTTTTGGGTATTAGGGGATTTATGTCCTACCTCAGAAACACGAGAACTTAATTTAAGGGGTAACACGGTCTCAACCACACGATAATGCACAACACGGTCTCAACCACTCGATTGGGAATGCAAGTTAAAAAATATTATATTATGAACTTTATTAACTAGTCAATATTCTAAATTAATTCTTACGAAATGTATTGCCGACGATGAGTTGATCTCTCCACCGTTGTTACTGCTTCTTGAGCTGTCAAATTACTGTGATTTTATTTTCGTCAAAAATTTCCAAAGTCAAATTAATTAAAGTCCCAAATCTTATATCAGAGCATCGATGATTCTATTAAACATATCAAAGTTCAGATTAAAACACAATGCGAAAATATTCAACAAATGTGAGAAAGGTGATTACGGAAAAGGAAACAATTTATCAATCTTTTATTCTATGTGAACATGAAAAAATCTGTCACTTGTGTCAATGTTCGAAAATGAGTTTTCTATTGTTGGATTCGATAGTTCTCATCCAACAAAGATTTCCTCTTTCGTTCAATTCTCAACCAGCAAGATAAAATTTGAAGGCTATCGATACCACCTTTCAAGTCTCAACTTTGTTTAATTTCTGGTTGAGAATTTTCCTGAAATATACTGAAATATGATATTAATTTACTTGTAATTTAAATTTTTCAGGTTAATTTTGGGCAAAATCACACGAAATATATGTAAATTAACTTAGGTTTTCTACTTATCTTTAATATTTTGTTTCTTTTTTTCGTGTTTTCCGAAGTTTTCCTCCTGCTACCTCGCCCAAATGACACCAATCTGCGACGATTTTTACTCAGCAACCTTTGGATTTTCGCTTTTCTCTCGTTGTTTCAGTCCCTGGAACACAGCATGAACAACTGCCAACCGTTTTTAACTGTATGCGCTGGCCTACTGAACCATAGAATCCTTTCGTATCTGATTTGTTTTCTCCAGACTTTTGACTTTGACGTTTTCACAGGTGCCCAAGATTTTACCGTTGTTTTCATCAATTTCACTTTTATTTTACTTTTAATTTGTTACTTTACTTTTATTGAACGTTTCACTTTTTCAGGATATTTACTTTAATCACTGAATTGAACTTTTTCTTTACAAATTTTAATTTTTCCTGCCACTTTGTGTGGAGGTATCACTCGGCACTAAGCCTTTCACTTTGTGTGAAAACACGAACTTTCAATTATTAACAAAATACACAATTATTACATTTCAATTTACCGCACTTATTTCTGTTGTCCGCAGCTCTGCTAACATATTGAGGTGAGGATTAGTTACTTTACACAGAAAAGATAAGTATGGACTTCCATTTTGAAATATGTTTATTCACGACGTTAGTACAACAACTGACGAGCGGAGAACATTCTCCGTCGAGCAGTGGTGGAAAGAATATTATGTTGGCGATCAGTGTCGCCACATGCAAAACGAATAAATGTAAAGTATGTTACATACAGTGTTAGTCAATGTGATGTCCCGTGTTCGTGAGGTAGTGAGGGAATCGTATCCCGACAAACTTTAATCTCGTAATGGAGGGAGATTGTTTATCTTCCTCAAATTTGTAAATTGTACTTTAAGTCATTGCATTATAGTATATTTAACTAACTTGTTTCTTTCCTTGGATTTCAACCTCACTTCAATTATATAACAATTTAAAAAAAAATACATTAAAAAAAATTCACATAAAAAAATTTACATTTTAAAAGAACATTGGCGTACATTGTACAATGTACGTAGTTTGTAAGATTTGGTAACATGAAAAGAATACGCCTAAAAAACAATTAGAACTACGCTAGCGCTAAGCTTCGTCATTGCTTTTATTCCAATATTGTATTTTATAATTCAGTTATTAACTTATTATATTTCTGCAACTGTCAGTCTTTAGTTCATTTCAACGTCTTCACACCTTTCTCATATCAAAAAGTGCCCTTCTAAAAACTTTTAGTGGAACTATTCCTATCTCACGTAACTACATGCACCAATGAGAAGCACATGTGACTCAAACATTAGCTTTAGCAGAATAGCACCATAGAAAAATTTTTTAGAACAGCACTTTTTGTTATAAAGAATACTACTACTACTAGGTACTGTACTAGCAGTATTAAGTATTAAGTAAATACTCACTCGACACTTGTACTTATTTGCTTGGGTTTGCTTAACATTAACTTTGGTTATTTGTGTAATTGTGTGTTGTGTTGTGTGACGTTTTGTCCTTCGTCTTTAGTTTGTTGAATTTGTTTCATGACTATCGTACTGCCACAAGTCACAAGTAATTGCTATGCCGATTAAATGGTTGTGTTTGCGGTAATCCTCAGCTTATTCTCTGATTAAATTGCATGATTCCTTGCAAACCAGAATTGTATCTTTGACGGTTCTATTAAGAGTCGCGAAAGCTTAAAAAACGAGTGTCGCAATGGAATTCGTAACGCGGAGAGAATTAGAAAAGCACACATTACAGAGGTATGACAAAAATGCAGTTGAAATCATCGATTCTGCTCCGCTGGTGGCTGTGTACATTTTTAATAAAGAACTGATGAAATGGGAAAAAACGAACTGTGAAGGTATACTGTTCCTGTATCAAAAGTTATATGATCCTCACTATAATCTATTCTTGTTAAATAGGATGAGTAATGCGCATCTCTATCAACCTATCAGTCAAAATTTAAAGTTGCAAGTTGAAGATTCCTATTTATTATTTAAGACTGACGACAACACGATATTTGGACTGTGGATTTATGACAAACAAGTTTATGATAGGATTTCTAATGAAATCAAAAATATTGTTTACAATATCAGATTGAAAAGTTTTTGTCAAATATCATATAATCACGATCAGAACAGTATTAGCAGAATTTTGCGTCAAACGGAAGAAGAATATTTGAAATCGTTTTATAACTTGAAACGGTTACGTGTCGACAAGGAGGAAAATGAGTTCAAGTCCAATAGTGTAGCTAAATTTTTCGAAGATGCGGGTAAAGTTTTCAAGAATACTAAAGCCGCCCTTCGATTTCCTGTCTTCTCGGAAAATCCTTCAGACGGTTTGATTCAGAAAAGCCTTATTCGTAATCCTAAGTATAATGTTGAATGCATTGAGAATAGCCAGCGTTTTTTTATTGTGAACGACATTTGCTCTGATTAATTCGTCGTCTTTCGGTTGATACATTTTTCTTGTTTCATGAATGTGTTATTGTACGTTGATTAAATTAAAATAAAAAATTTCGAACGCATTTTTCGAATTGCATGTATTGAAATTCTAATTTATAATCCATTAGGATACACGATACAACAAACTTCATGAATATTAGTAGTAGCTTCAAATCGGCATTAGTTTCCACAAAAATATAGAAACCTTACATATTGTTACAAGGGGACAGGAGTAGCTCATCCATTATTTTTAGCACTTACAATTTAATTGAAACTAGTTCATATCGCATCTTATCTGTAATTGTAATTGCGAGAGCCATCGTTTCTGTTTCGATTTTCTTGGTACTCTCTTCGCTCGCCATAACTTTGAAACCCACCGCCACGTCCTCTACTGGAATCATATCCCCCTCTACTTTGTCGATCATTCTGAAAATACGAATTTCCTGATGAGGGATTATTTCCACTACTGTAATCGTTCCTCTGATTCTGATAACCCCCTTGTTTTGAATACTGATTATTCCGATTATATTGATCATTTCTCGTGTTACAAAACGGATTCTGATTATTTTGCTGCGGTCCGCTCCATCCTGCTTGAACTCGCCCGCCACGTGAAGAATCTGCAAAGAATAACATAACAAGAGAGGGGAAATCGTGGCATAATACAAGTAAAAACAATTTATAAATCAGTTTACCATTATATTGTTTACCGGTATTCCCTCCAGAAAATGTATTATTTCGACCGCCTCTACCTCCAGAAACAGAGGGTCCACCAGCATTACGTTGTTGCCAACTCGGCATTTCAGGTGGAGGTGGTTCCTGCTCATACGGCCGCCCTCCTCTATCCGGTACCTATATTCAAAAAATATATCATAAGACTGAGTTAAGAAACAACGTGTTGGTACATGCTTGCGAGGAGACATGGTTCGATAGAACGAAAAAACTTACACTGCCAATCATAACTTTATTAACATCAGATTTGGTTTTTCGTCGAACTGATGCCGAAGAAGTTTTTTCCAAAATGGCTAGATCTTTACGCGCGGCTAAAACATCGGATAATTTTACTTTGGGTTCCCCAATCATGCCACTTCGAATGGAGTAGAAGGAACTTTTTATGTCATACGATTTTGCTTTAAGACGATCCGACCACTAAAAGAATGTTTTAAGACGCATTATAAGTATAACCCATCAAATCCTATCCTTTACTGAACTGTAATATGAGCAATAATCATATGTGTATACGTAAACTCCTTATGAAGAACTAGACCGACGATGTTGCTGAAAATTTCAGTATAGAGGTATTTGGGTACGAAAAAATTATCGGTACTATTTTATAATGCGGGCCCCCCTCACCGATCGACTCCCAATTTGGTACACTAGTAATACTTACCTAGCTGAGTAATTGTGCCAAGTTTGGAGAGTTGGTCTTTCTTCGTTTTCGAATTATTGGGCTCCTTTGGTACAAATTTTGAACATTATATTATGAAATATATATATATATATATATATATGAGAGATTACGAGAGGATATGTTTTTTGGTTCATTACAACAAGTAAACTTAGGATTACTCTTTCGCCGCGTCATGGTATCTTTCATTAGTGAGTAGTAGGTGGGCAGCGGTATATTTTTTAGACAATTTGATCATAACTGGTGGGGGGTAGGTGAGCCAGATTATATTCTTCAGACAGTGGAATTTTCATTAGTGCCTCGTAGGTGAGGTGGGGTATATGCTTGTGTAGTGGGATTTTCAAGGCAGATGCAGGGAAGCTGGTCCATGGTATGCCAGTTTGAGGTGGCAATAACAGAGGGCTGAAGTAGTAGAGAGAAGCTCCACCCCTGGAAGCCTGGATTGTCCTGAAAATCCCTTCTACATCATGCCAAACAACTACAAAGTTCACTGACTTACATGGGAAATAATAAATATATTAAAAAAAAAAGAGTGTAGAAGCACGAGACAAGTGCAGGGCAACAGGGTGGAAGGGGAGGTAATATATGGCGATAAGGCAGAAAAGATCAAGTGGACAAGGGTACATTATCAGTGCGAGAGAAGCAAAATTTTTCGAATATTTTCATTTTAATAGGTAACAAGCTAAAGTACCTGTCTAACAGATAGGCTAGACAATAATACCACAAAATATCACTAAATATCTGACTTATTTTCTGAGTTTTCTTAATTGAGTAAGAAACCATTATGAAATTCAAAAAGATTTCAGTTTTTTAACCATATTATTTCTTCAAAAAATATGCCCTTATAAATATATTTGTGGATGTATTTGTACTTTATTGTCAATATGTGGTAATTTCTATGAACTGATTGTATTTCTTGCTTTTAAAATGGGGAAATAAGCTTGAAAAAATACTTTAGGCATAGGTTAAATGAAGCACCTATATTTAATAATTTTCTTTACATGACTTAGGTATATACTGGAACATTCCATCTAATGATTTTAGAATTTGAAGGCCATGGATCATTATTGTCATTCAATAAAGATTTTAATAGACAACAGTGATGTACAGAAAGCATTTTTTTGGGGGGGAGGGGAGAAAATCAAAAATTCTCAACTGAAAACATTAAAATTCCAAACTGAAAATTTTAAAGTTTCCCTTTATAATTTTTCAATTCCCAAATCTTCCAGTATGGTAATTTTTGTTTTTGTTTGGGCTATAAAATTTTCTATTTTCAACCAACAGCTACGAAATTTAAAACAGATATGTATTATGGTATATTATAACTTGCTATAAATTTTGGTGCGGATCAGATATATGGTACTTCTGGTATAGCTATTTTTGTTTTTGTTTTGCCTATAAAATTTTTAATTTTTGACCAATAGCTACGAAATTTAAAATAAAAATTCATTACGATTCATTATAACTTGATGTAAATTTTGGTGCGGATTGGTCGTATGATACTTCCAGTATGGCTATTATCATTTTTGTTTTGGCTATAAAATTATCTATTTTCGAGCAATATCTTCAAAATTTGTAACATATTATAAATTACTAGAAATTTTGGAGTGGATTGGTCACACAGTACTTCATGTAATACTATTTTCATTTTTATTTTACTTATAAAATATCTAATTTTGGACCAACAAAAACAAATATTTATTAAGATCTATTAATAACTTTTTAGTGACTAACTAATTTTACATTTTTCAAAAACCTACTTTTTCTTATAAAGCTGTTGCTATGTTGCCTATGTTAGAGTTTTTTTTATCTTATTCTTTTTAATAGGAAAAAAAATGAAAATTGATGTCTGAAATGAATCTGCTGACATTAACATAAATAAAGTCACCAATGGGAGGATGTATAGCTGTATAGCTTCGCCTCTTGTTGGGTTATTCATTTGATAAGTAATTTTCAATAGCACTTACATATAGACACTAATGTTAAGATTACTTTTACATATGCACTCACACATAAATACTTAAGCAAGACAACTTTAAACCTTAACTTCAACAGTTTGGCTGAACAAAATTTACTTTTTGTGGTCTATAAATTATTTTTAGGTTATTCTTCATGTATAGTATGAATTTTGAAGTATTATGTTCATTACATTGGGAGAACATTGGCGACAAAGAATGCCAACTTGTCTTTATATATTAGATATGTAGATAATATGAAATATAAATTTTTAACTATTTAGGACTTTTGCAATAATTTTTTTTTGGTGAATCATGATTATTGGTTTTTAATACTTCAAAAAAAACAAAAAAAAAAAAAAAAACAAAAACAAAGCAGCAAAATTTAGTAGGGTATGTCATTTAGCAAATCTACATAGGTCTCAAGTTTGAAAAAATTCACTGAATAGATATATGAGCATCTGAATCTATCTATAAACCACAAGTGATAACAAAACAACGAAGGATCAATAATGAAAAATAGATTAACCCTAAAAGTAACGAATAGAGGAAAAGTTTTATTAGCAAATTTTGCTACGTCTAAACTGCGTATGATTATTATGATTTATGATTAATGAAGTATTAGTTAAATATACCGATCTTAATTCTCAAGATATATAAATACGATAATATCAAAGGATATACCAAATAAATATGTTGCTCAAATTCTCCAGCTTGGGGCCAACCGCAGGATTTCCTCAAGGTTTTTTTCTTTGTTTTTTGCTACATAAGTGTAAATTTAAATTTTTATTTAATTTTATGAGCTCCCTGAAAATCACACCTTTGGATTTTTAAGAGATTTGCTTCTCAGATACGGACCCCACCCTCCTTGTAAGACAAATTATTTCAAAAAGTTTGAAAATGAAAATTAAACAAGTTAATTTGAAATTAAAAGTTTTATACATTTTTTAAAATAGTAAACGACGATGTTTCTCTGAAAATAAATGGAATGATGGTTGAATTGCAGCGGCAGACCTCGTGTGGTTGCATTATTCATAATTAAAAATAATACGTAAGTTTATTTGGTACTAATTTTTATTTTATTTTTTTTGGGTTATGGGGAGTTGAACCTCTAAAACCCCCGTGCGGCCGGCCCTGAGCCAACTTGATTAAAATTAACGAAATTTTGTCTTATTCCACATCGAAGCAAATAAAACCCGATCAGCTTTAAATTCTGAGGCTGAGTTTTCTCGGAAATAAACATTTTCAATTAGGGAAAATCACACGAATTAAGAACTTTCGTGTTTCCTTTTTAGTTCTTATACTTCTTGTGAACGTGAATCAGCATGTTTGGGAAGACTATAAAGCAAGAAAAAAATAAGTTTAAGAGGGAAGGAAACAATATGTATTAGCTGACTGAGCACGATAGAAAATTTATTGTGGAAAAAATATCGAAAACCACAACGTATGAACACAACAAACAACAATTTACGTTCAAGGAAGAGCAAGTTAATTTTTCACTCGTTATTGATTTCCACACATAACAAGGGGAAAAGAATTTGATCCCCATCAGTAATCATATAACCTCGTGAATTATTAACCTAACTGATGTTATTTTTCTCTACATAGCCTATTAAAATACTTGGACAAGTAAAAATACTGTACATATAAATATAGTTGAGATTGATGCGAGACAAAAGTAGAGTAGTAATTTGCCAAAACTTAAATATCTCTTCTGCGCATTAACCGCGGTAAGTGTGTATTTTCCAAAAGTGTCAAATTTTGTAATGGCTTCCATTCGAAAACCAGTTTACCGATTTTACTCAAATTCGATACCAAACAAGTCCTTATAATAGTCTCTACTACCATAAAAATTTCAAACCAAAATGATTTGATTTACTAGCGTCATCGTGATGACATGGTGGGTTTGTAGAACTTTGAGAACCCCTCCCTCCGAAACCATTGAATGAATTTCAAAAATTCTAACACGAATGTGTAGTTTATAACAGCCTCGAACACTACCTTAAGTTTCACTGCCATAGGTCAAACAGCGGAGGCTCCACAGACTCCCAGAAATTTCCAAAACGGGCAAAAAGTGAAAAAAAAATCTATAATAGTGCATATATATACTGCGTACAGATTTGAGTGACCATACATTCGTGATCTACGACTCAGGATCGGCGCTTTTCCACAGATCCTGCCCACAGGTCCCTCTATTGCATTGAATGCAATATTTGAAATTGGAAAATACACTAATTAGAAATAACGATGTTCTTATAATTTCAGGCAAAAATTTCCAAAAAAACAATAATTACTTGACAGTCTACGCTAACTATGACACAGAATCATATGATTATATTTTCAATATTGGATGATGTTCGAAAATTCTTAATAAGGGGTAGAGAATATACACATATGTTAAAGTAGGATAACGCAATTAAAAGTAATTTACCTCGAATGATTGAATTGTAACATCTAATCTTTTCAGCAACATTTCTCGGCGCATACGATATTCAACTAATAGGTCTTTAAAATAGGAATCTAAGGCAAACCACTGTTTATCTGATAGTTTACCCACAAATAATGGTTCACCGTACAAGGAAATTGGTAATTTGGAGAGGATTTCTTTAAGCTGTAAGAAATAAATAAAATGTAACATTAATTCAACACTTCCAAAGCGAGAGGGTCTGTGGTTCGGAACTCGGTTTCACAATCGAAATGTTGGAAGTTTCGAAACCGGCTGCCGACATATTTTCAAACCAAAATGACGGCGTATTCGTAGCGCTATACGTAGGTACTTCGATATGTGATTGAAAAATTCATGCTGGTGAATAGACAGACTTAGGGACGTTTTAACTGGAGGGTGAGGGGTGAGTTAAACCCCCAACCACAAAAATCAAGTCTGAAAATCGGAAATTTTGAGAGCAGTCGGCAAATTATAATATTTTTAAGATCTGAAAACAAAAGAATGAGTTAACAATTCGATCCGTATAGAGGGTAAAGGCTTTTTTATTTTCTTTTCTTTTTTTTTTTTCAGTCGGCAAATTACAACTTTCATCCACCCCTGCTAAATTCTTTCGGAACGTCACTGATTAGACAACGGATATCTCTTTTCGTGACCAAAGTATATCCTCTAGCCGCTCGCGGTGCAAGTGGATAAAATTGCCACGATAATCTGATGGTCACTGATCAATGATCTACCAGCATGAATTTTTCAATCACATACTAGAATCATCAACAAACAGAATGTAAAACGCTGATACTTCGGTTCTCGAACTCTAAACTTGTTGATTACAAAGCCGAGCACCGTCAGATCCATCTTCAATAATGATAGTCACCTTTTCTTCTACTTTGTTAAATAATGTCTTGGGAGGAATATTATCCGGCGGTTTGGGAAATCTGAGTGTCATTAAAATATTCTTCAATTCGGTAGCAACAGGAGTTTCATTCTACAGGGGCAGGTTTGATATTTTGAACACAAATCATTTCAGTAGAGTTAATACTACCAACCAGAATACACAAAGAAATTTCAACTGAAATTTTTCATGGACTTACCAATTTTAGTTGAAGCGAAGTATCCGGTTTATTAACTTGGATCATTCGCGCTGATTTTAATTCAGTCAATAAATAATCTAGCAATAATATTTTACTAGATTCAGTTTGTAATCTCTCACTTACATGGCCTTCTGTAAGAACTGAGTAGCCACACCCTAAAATAATTGGAAAATTATCGACTTTGTCATTTAAACGTAAGGTACGTGTACATTAAAGGAAAAATTACTAGCCAACTTCTCTCAAAAAACTATTCAGTTCCATCAAGAATGAGCTAGAATCGTCAGGGGAGGAAATAGCGTTAACATGTTCATCCAATGAATATAGAAACTGTAATTCGTTTGTTATCCACTCGACCAATTGAGTGAAAGGAATCGATTTGGGGCCGTGTTTGATAGCTTCTTTAAATGCATTTTCATCCAATTTTTCGTAACTGAAACGATAAAATATGAAAAATTACTAAGGAATTAATCGAAAAATCGTTAAGAACATATAATTAAGCTAACTTAAAGTAAAAAATTCTCTTTACCCAACATCAATTAGCGCTTCCAATACATCATCCATTATTAAACAGAAGAAATTTCGTTGGACCTGGAGGATGAAGCCGGCAAATAATACAAAAATAAAACAATGAATAAAATAAACCGAAGTTTATTGAAACTAGGTTGACAGACGTAGGTGAATAATGAAAATGAAGAAGCAATAAAACGCGAAAATGCCGAACGAATTACGAAAGTGACTAATATTTTCAAATTCAAATATTCCTCTCATTCTCATCTCACCAAAACCAAACCTATCCAAATCAACACCTTCGAGGATATATATATATATATATGATGGAGACGACATGGAACCTTTGACTATATACATACTGGACTGCTAATACTGATAAAAAGCTGTGTTCAAAACAAACAAGCGTATCCCTGTTCAAAATGTTAGTTCATTATCAAATTTGTTAATACTTATTGTCTTTTCCTTTGACTAGGTCTCTTCTTACCACAATTATTGCTTTTAATTATGAATTAAATCGGTAATGTTGTAGTTTTATAAAACTCAGAAGTTCAATAATTTTAGTTAAATCAATTTAAAATTTGATTTATTGATGCATAGCTCTTATTGGTGGATATGCCTAAATTTATGCCAACAATTTTTTCAATCTTTAAATTCCCATTTTCTTTAATTATACCTTCTAATTTTTCAATTTTCAAATATAAATAACCTAGAACGTTTTCCAAATGGTCGGGAACATTTTGAGCCTACCAGTAAACTAACATTTTGAACGGGGATACGGGTGTCTGACTCAGCTTCACCGGTTGTTCATTAGACTTGTGAGAAAAAACGGTGGAATTCTCAACGGATCACCATACACGAACTACGATGATGAAGAACTTAAAACGACGAATTA
This sequence comes from Ericerus pela, assembly GCA_011428145.1. Taxonomy (NCBI): domain Eukaryota; kingdom Metazoa; phylum Arthropoda; class Insecta; order Hemiptera; family Coccidae; genus Ericerus; species Ericerus pela. The sequence goes on along the minus strand of WOFM01000107.1, from coordinate 82,465 downwards.
AAGAAACGATGACTAGAAGCACACATTACGACATATAAAAGAGAAGACTAGATACTTTGAATGTTTCACGAATTTTTATTAAACACCATGATGACATACATGTTAATACATCGACGAGAGATGAGCGACAAGAAGGCACACAAAAACATATAATCACAGCTGAGTTACAAAACACAAATATCACAGATAAAACAACAACAACAGAAACAGTGTTGCCACAGCATGTGATGTGCGAGAATAAGTGGCTATCGAATATTATAATTTGCCATTATTCTCACACGCCTCCTCAAATTATATATATTCGATTAAGATTTTTAAAAATGTAACAATAAAAATAACGTTATTAATGTAATACTGTCATTTCGATACATAATGGCAAAAAGTCAACAAACGATTAAAAATAAACATGTGGTCACAAACAACAACATTAACATACAAACAAAAATGGTATACATAAACAAAAAGTTACGTTAAATTTATCAGTCTACAAAATTCGGTAAATTTGGGCCTCGGGCAGCCCTTCGTGAACATATCAGCCAATTGTCGCGAAGTTGGCACGTATAAGTATCTAAATTCTACATCTACATGACTGCATACAAAACGGTATTTTACGTCTATATGTTTTGACCTACGGGGATTCCACTTGCTGGAGTGCAACAGAGACAGACAGCTCTGATTATCCTCATAGATTACAGCCCTATCAGCAACTTGCATGCAAAAATCACCTAGTAGATATTTCAGCCATATGGACTCAGTGGTAGCATCGCATATTGCGATCAATTCACTTTCTGTACTAGATAAAGCCACTGTTGGCTGCTTCTTGCTTGACCAGGACACCAGTGACCCGTAGACAAAGGCACAGTATCCGGTAACTGACTGTCTTGTATTAACGCAGTTGCCCCAATCGGCATCGGAATATATTTCCAATATACTGCCGTTACTCTTATCATCATGTAGAAAAATTAATTTTTTGTCCTTGGTGGTTATCAGGTATTTCAGAACTCGCAGAAGATACTTGTAATGCTCATCCGTGGCACAGCTGGAGAATTGGCTGAAGTAAGATATTGCAAAGCAAATATCGGGCCGTGATCCTAACATTAAGTACATTAAACATCCCACGAGCTGTTGATACCGGTTATTCAAAACACTATCACACGCATTGAGGTCCCTGTCCAGTTGGAGTCCGGGGTCAATGGGTGTGAAGGTTGGTGAGCAATTTTCAACACCAAAACGTCTAGCAACAGACTCGATGAGAGCCCTCTGCTCAATCTCCAGTATGGCCTTCTCCCGATTGTAGCTAATATTCAGACCCAAATATTTTTTGACCTCTCCAAGATCCTTACATTTAAAACGTTTATTTATTTCATTTTTGAAAAAAGCAATTTTTGCCTTATTATTATCTATATATAATTCATATATATAGATATACTCGCATATAAAAGGAGTCATTTCATTCCCCCAAAACGATTACTATTGTTGAAAAACAGAACTTGTTGAATCATACATTTTCAAAGTTTTCAAATTATAAAGTCATTGTATATTGTTCTGAGAATAAACAACACGGGGTGTATGGAAAAGATGATGGTAAAATCATTGCCCTAAATTTTTCCAGTGAATATGACAAAGGTCATTATGATGTGCTGCTATTGAATGAAAATGAATTGAAACATGTATTAGTTTCGTCAGTTTATAAACAATCATGTGGAGCAGTACCTTTAGACATTGTACCTTTAGATGTGGATAAACAGATTAAAAAAATAGTGGGTGATGGAAATTGTTTATTCAGATGTCTTGCTTACTTTCACTACAAATGTCAATGTTTTCATCACAAGATGAGAAGAGAAATTGTTGTTAATGTAGTGCAGAACTGGATTGAATTTAGAGATTTTATTAAAGGTGACCAATCTTATGGAATTACAATTCCTTCACTTCAAATATATGCATTTTATATGGGATCACTGAATACGTTAGGAGGAGAAGTAGAAATCGTGGCATTTTCCAAGTTTCTAAATTATAAAGTGATAGTATACTGCCATGAAACAAAACAACAAATAGTATATGGAAAAGATGGTTGTAAAATCATTGCTCTGAAGTTTTCAGGGCAATATGACAAGGGCCATTATGACGTTTTATTATTAAATGAAAATGAATTGAAACATTTAAGCATACCATTCATCCATAAACTCGCAAATGAATTGAAATATTTGGATGATCAACCAACTAATAAACCAATTTTATATGAGCCTACAATCAACAAACCCAGTTTTGGTGAGTTGACAACGAGCAAAAAAAAACAGTTTGTGTAGGCCTGAATAAATCTATACGTGTGGCTCAGCCATTAAAACGTCTGGGTGAGCCATCAATTCATAAAACTACAAAACAATGTAAAAATTTGATAAATGACCCTTTAAGGGAAATAAATTCACACACTGCACCCATAGAAAAGTACAATATGGGAGAAATGAATATACAATGTAGATACTACAAAGCATTATCTTTTAGGAATGAACCAGATAGAACTGTTAATAATTGCTGTCACGGGGGAAAATTATTCTACCTCCTCTAAATAAATACCCAGATTACCTGAAACATTTATTATTAGATTCATCTAAAGAAGCAGTAACTTTTTGTTCCAATATCAGAACATATAACAATGCATTTGCATTTGCAACTTTTAACACAAACTTCTGTTATTTTCCATCTAGAGGACCACCTTTGGCTAAGATGCATGGTCAAGTTCATTATATGGGAACCACAAGCCTGTATTCCAAAACTACTCCAAGAAATGGACAAATTCATATCTATGATGGAGATACTGCCTTGAAACTTTGTGCAAGTGCATCAGTGACGAATTCAGAGATTGTGAAAAAAAATTGAAGAATCTATGAAAAATATTAATCCTTATGCGCGTTTATATAAATCACTAAATGAGAAATATCTAGAAACAAATTCAACCGATCAATTCTCTCTCAATTTCATAAGGTTCAACTGTGATGATCGCCGTCTCTATAATGCCCCTATAACTGGGGAATTAGCTGCCATAATTGTGTCAAAAGATGGCACCATTCCACAAAATATAGATCTTCGGGTTTTTCCCAGACACCAAAATGAAAGTGAAATAATGTGGAAAACATCACAGCATGTTGATCCAATGACTTTTCCACTGCTTTTCCCCAATGGTGACCTTGGTTGGAGATATCAAATGCAACAAAATAAGGGTATGGACAAAACGATGAAACAAATTTCATCTTTATAATACTACAGTCATTGGTTAGCAATTTGTATCACAGAAGAATTCAAACCAATATTGTATGGAGGGAAACTAATTCAGCAATATGTTATTCATGCATATATCATTATTGAATCACATCGTATGAATTTTTTACATGGTAAACTACAAAGAGAGTGCTACCAAGGACTGATGGACCATACTAACAACAGTGAAGCCAATTCATCTGATATTATCCACTTAGAAACTATGGTTATTCTTCTATCAACATATATTGGCAGCCCCAGATTCATGCAGCAGTTGTATATGGATGCAATGGCCATATCTAGAAGTGCTGGTAGGCCAGAATTATTTATAACTATGACTTGCAATCCAAATTGGCCTGAATATAAGGGTCCTGTAAGAATAATATGTACATGAGGAACTATATGAGTTTATTGTGTGAGTACAACGGACAAACTGTAACATACGTAACATATAATATGGCGTAATAGATTCTTGACGTTCTCGATGTCTTGTATCGATATGGACGTTGAATATATATCGATAGTTATATCGGTAACTATTGATAGGTTCTACACCTGTATTATATATCTGAGAGTTCTCACTCCTGCTTATATGTTCTTTCTTATTTACTTTACGTAATACTCTTACGTAGATACCATTCTCACACTCCCTCTTATTACGTCAACTAAATAAGAATAAGTCAGTTTACTTTCATAAATGTCGTATAATAAATAACACGAAAACAGTAACAAAATACTGAAAATAACAGTCTCGAAAATTATGGATCAGTTCTTTCAAAATAACAAAATGAAACAACAATAAACTTAATGACTTTTGAAAACGCTTAATAACTAAATTCATAAACTTAATTGACTGATCTTTCGATTGACCTAATGTACTAAACAAACAACACTTAATTCAATAAATTTCATGACTGACAAATATCACATAAATTCATAGTATAAAAATCACAACACAAACTTAAATTCTAAATATCAAAAATACAAAATAATGTCAGAATTATAAATGTCTTATTGAGCTTCTGTTTCAGGTACTTTGTTTATTCACCTTTACGAGATAATGCTGTAACATATAAAATACATTTTTGTCATTAGTTAATTGTCTTATTCTATTTCTTCATAATTTAAGATTTCTTTTCTAAACTTTTGAAATAAAGGTTTCGGTAAAGCTTTCGTAAATAAGTCTCCTATTTGTTCTTTTATTGGTATCCATACTATGTCTATATCTTTGTCTTGAAAGGCTTTTCTAACATAATGATACTTTAACTTTACTAAGTGTCTTAGAGCTCTCGATGCATCTGATTTAGTGGCTTTTATTGCTGCTTGATTATCTTCGAAAATAATTGGCTTAATTTCTTTCTTTAGAATTAGTCTACAAAGATGTTTTATGTAAACTAATTCTTTAGTTGACGTACTTAGTGCTATATATTCTGCCTCCATAGATGACATTGCTACAATTTTCTGTTTATTTGACTTCCATGCTATTGCATCTCCAAAAAGAAATATTATATATCCCATTGTAGATATTCCATCAGGGTCATTTATTCCTAATGAAGCATCACATAAACTTACTAATTCATTATTCTCTCCTTTATATACTAATTTATGGTCTTTTGTACGTGACAAATATTTGAAAACTTTTTCTACTTTAGCCCATTCTATCAATCCAAAATCGTGAGATTTTCGTGTCAAAACGTTTACAGCAAACATAATATCGGGTCTAGTACTTAAAGCTAAATATAATAAAGCACCTACTGCTTCTCTATAGGGTATCTTTTCTTTTAAATTTAACTGTGTTTCTAACTTAATTTCTGAATCAGATTTCTCTATGGCTTGATTAGTCAACATTGGTGTATCACTTCCTTTTACATGTTCTAATTTAAATTTCTTTAGTAGGGATTCTATAAATTTTGTTTGAGATAACATCATCGTTTTTGTCTCGAAGTTTCGTTCAATGTCTATTCCTAAATATTTTCTTGGTTCACCTAGAACTTTCATTTTGAAAGTTTTACTTAGTTCAATTTAAATTTCGTAAATCTTTTCTGCATTATTTCCTGAGATTAAAATATCATCAACATATTGAACTAACGTAACCATCTTTCCCCCTTGACATCAATAAAATATGCAGGCTTCACCTTCATATAAGTTAAAATTCATACTTTTCATTATCTTTTTAAATTTTAGATACCACCTTTTTGGGCTGACTTTTAATCCGTACAAAGCTTTTCTTAATTCGCATACATTTTCTTTTCTGAATTTTTCATTAACATCTACTTCCTCTGGTATTTTTAGGTAGATTTTCTTGTCTAATTTGCTATTTAGAAATGCTACTATTACGTCTAGCTGAATAATTTTCCATCCCATTTTATTTACTATGCTCAAGAACATTCTTATTTGTGCTAAACCTATGGGTTGGTGCATATAATTCGGACATATCATACACATGATGATCTTGGAAACCTTTGGCTACTACTTTAGCTTTATATCTATACACACCTCCTGGTTCTAACTTTTTGACAAAAATTCATCTCAAATCCATAATCTTTTTACCTTCAGGTTTCTTTACATATTTCCAAGTTGTACTCTCTAATAGTGATTTTATTTCTGAATTAATTGCCTCCATCCATTTTTCTTTTTCATTACTGTTTAATACATCTTTATACGTTTTTGGAACTTTATTTATCTCGCACATCATGGCAAAGTATCTATTCTCTCTATCTGTCGCAATTTTTGTCTTTTCACTCAGTTCTAATTCAACTTCTCCCTCTGAATCATTAATATCTGATGAAGACTCACTTGATACTCTAATTCTAACTTTATTTTTATTCTTTTTACATTTTTCTAACTTTAAAATTACTTCCGAATTATTATCTTTTATAAAGTTCTCAGGTATACCATTTGATAGGTCTACTTGCGTATCATCTTCTATATTATTCCAGTTAATTAATTCAATTCTTGGTAATCCTTCTTTTTCAAAATAATTTTTCGGGTATTTGTCTTTAAAGGTAATTGACTCTAGAAACGTTACATTACTTGACTTAATTAATTTTCCTCTTTCCGGTTTTAAGAGTAGCCATGATTGAGGATTATATCCTACTAAAATACAGCTTTCTCCCTCTTCACTAAATTTTAACGTTTTTGTTTTGGCGTGGGGTAATTTTCTTATTGCAATACATCCAAATCTATGTATATATTCAAGTTTTGGTTTTCTATTTTTAAGCATTTCATAGGGTGTTTTCATTTTTAACCTCTTATGTGGCAATCTGTTATGAATGTGCGTGACTTGTTGTATGGCTAATTCCCAAAATTCTAGTGGTAATCCACTATCTAATAATAATGCTTTTGTTTTCTGTATAACTGTGAGATTAAATCTCTCAGCTGTACCATCAAGTTGGGGGTATCTGGTGGACTTATTTCTAACATTAAACCTTCTTCTTTGACTATATGCTTCATGTCTACAGTTAAATATTCCCTACCTCCATCTACTCGAAGATATGAAATTTTAATTTTTCTATCCCCTAAATTAGTTGTCATTGTATATCTCGAAAAATCGTCTGTGAAAGTTGCTACATAAACACTTCTATTTATTACTCCTATTAGTTTAATTGGACCCATTAAATCACTATGTATACGAAACATTGGTTTATCTGCTATTTCTCTTATCGTTTTATGAGGGAATCTTTTAACTTTTGCCAAACGACATACTTCACATTCCTGTATTTCAGTGTCAAAATCTACATTTTTAAGACAATATACGTGACTGATGCTTTCTTTAAATAGTCCATAGATTCATGACCTAGTCTAACATGATATAAATAACCCAACTTTTTCTTTATCGAATTTTCACACGGTAGTTTTAAATTATTCAAATCATCTATTGTTATGTCTGCACCTAGGTCTAAATATTCTAACAACTCTTGATTTGACTTTAGATTACTCGTACTTGGCTTTGACTTATTATAGTTGTGATCTATGACATGACTTTCTGACTCGCTTTCTGACCACACATCTTTGACTTTAGAATACTTATGATCATGTAAAATATTAGTGTCATCATATGCGTATTTTTCAATTTCTGATTTGTTAGACAAATCTTTTTCTTTATCAGTTAAATATACTCTTGAAAAATTCAAAATTGAACCACCAGTATTTTCCCATTTTATTTCCTAACATGACTATCTTATTTGACTTTTCATTACGAATTTCTGCAGTTTTATCTCTAAATACTGCATAATAACCCAATTTTGTTAACCTATGTATCGATAATAAATTTTCACCTAAGTTCTTTGAATATCTAATTTTATTAATTTTTAAAGTTTTCCCTTCTATGTCTTTTACATATAAATTTCCTTTATGGGTGATTTTAATGTCTGCGGATTTGTCTTTATTGGCACATGAAATATATTCTGGGATTTCAAGATTTGTAATTTCTACTAAATTATCTAACCTCTTAATAAAATGGTCTGTTGCCCCAGTATCAGCTATAAACATTACTTTAGTATTCCTATCCATTTTTAAACATTTAGAGAACTTTTTACGTTTAAATTTAATTATACTTCTTATTCTTTTCATACCTTTTGATTTTACTGATGATTTACTTTTATGCAACTTTCTATCCGAATCACTTGACAAACTTGACAAACTCGTGTATGAGGAACTACTCGCTGATGACGTACTCGAACTCGTACTTCTATCTCTGCGTCTCTTTGTCATACGCGCTCCTTTCTTATGGTATCTGCGGCCTCTTTTGCTCTTACTGGACTTTTTGTCGTGACGATGTTTTCTTTTATTTCTTCTTTCGTTGTCTGGTCTACTAGTTGCCTCTGAAATTGTAGTTTTGGTCGATTACTCTGCTCTTTCGTGACACTATTCGTTCTCTTTTCTCTTGGTAATGGATTATGTCCCGGCTTTTTCAAGCAATGTCTTGCCACATGCCCGTACCCACTACAGTTAAAACATTGGTACGTCGGGCATCCTTTATGACTATCGTTTTTCTCATTTCGATCTAATGATTTATCAATTTGCAAAAATTTTCTTAAAATATCATCGAAAATGTCAGAATCATTACCTTTCATGTTAAATGACTTTTGCTGTGTCTGCATGTTCTCAATATTTTCTAACTGTCTCGATCTGTTATCATCTGTAATTGTCTGTCTAAATGGCTCGTTATTACCTGTCTTATTTGTCTTATTTGTCTTTTCGCTGTAATTTCTTAGTGTGGGTGGCGGATTGTCCCAGTTTTCTTCTTCTTTGGTTGGTGCTGGCTGTCTCACAACGTCATTTTTGTTGGACCGACTTGGTCCAGCACTGTCCTCCAGTCTTATATTCGAAATCTCTGGAACGTTGTCACTACTATCTTTTCTTGATACTTCTGGTCTCGCAAACATTACATCGTCTTGGGCTTCTTCCCACTGTTCACCCGGAGTTTCCATCGGATCATTATCGTAGGTCGGCAGGTTCTTCATCTTCTCATAGATGTCTGTCTGTCTCTTGTCTGGAACCTGATTATTAATTAATTGTTCCTCTATTATTACATTTAACCTTTTAATCAGACTCAGCTCTAATCCGTGCACGAGATGTATGCAGGATGCTGAGTCGATAGTAAAATATCGATCTATCCCGAATTTTATCGCCTTTATCACTCTCGCTCTCGAGATCATGTTCTCTGCCCTCGTGTCAAAAAACTTTGACGGTCCTTTCAACATTGTTTTCTCCGCTGGCATGGACGGTGTCTGGTCTTCTGATGCCGTCGTCACTATCTTTTGAGTCTCTCTTGATTCTTTTACAACGTTCTGTATACAACAACAAATACAGATTAATTATAATGTCTCACAAGGAACATCTAGATTAATATCGAAAATATTGTGTCTGCTACAAGTACGTAAACTCTAGACCACATTTACCACTATTACTTTATGTAGTTCCTTGTAATTGCACTCTCTTGGGATCTATCTACAATTTCACTTTGGTCTAGATTATTTTTAATGTAGATAAAATTTGGACGCTTTAACCTGGCCAGGATTTTTCGTCTAAGTATCCAAGTGCAATATTACTGTGAGAAAGTGGCAATCACTAATATGAAAGATTTCACATTAATTGGATAAGAACAACAAACAGTGATGATATTAAACGAACACCATTGAAGAAACACTAAATTTGTAGTCAACACAATAAGTAAAAGATTCAGTTTTTAAGATCTCATTTTATTCTATTTCCACGTAACAACATTTGGAGATCAACTAACTGACAGTTAAAATACGAATATACAATCAGCTATAGCGGATGACGTCACAAGCAGCAACCACGTTACGGCTAAATATATCAACTATGAGCGAGGTCATGAGGAGCATATTCTCACACGCCTCCTCAAATCATATATGAACAAAAATATATCGTGAATATGTGATTTGGACAAAACAAAGTCCAGTAAAATAACAAATAATATATAGTGGTGAAGCTTAATAATTATAAACGTATTAAAATATTAAAGTATTCGTGTAATCGTGTATGATAATTATCACAGTCAGTATAAAAATATAAAATATATAAAATGGTAAAAATATGACTGTCCAAACACATATAAATGGTAAACATATAAATCACAAACAGTTATATTAAATTTAGGTCATTACAAAAATTGACAAATGCAGGCTTTGGCAGACCTTTAGTAAACAAGTCACCGAATTGTTGGGATGTTGGAATATACATATAAAGAAATGATTTGTCAACGTGTGAACATATGAATCTATACTTAGTGTCTATGTGTTTTGATCGTTTGGAATTCCATCTACTAGACTTTATGAGTCCCAGGCAGCTCTGATTGTCCTCGTAAATCACGGATCTTTTTGAGTGATCAAACCGAAAGTCATTAATTAAATTTTGCATCCACAGTCCTTTGGATGTTGCTTCACACAAGGCAATAAGTTCACTCTCAGTACTGGAGAGAGCAACAGTGGGTTGCTTCCTACTAGACCAGGAAACCACAGATCCAAATACTTTTACACAATAACCAGAAATTGATTTGCGAGTAGCGACACAATTTGCCCAATCAGCGTCAGAGTAGATTTCTATTATATATTTATTATTATAATTTATATGTGAAGCAGTTATTAAGTATTTTAAAACTCGTATAAAATATTTATAATGTTCATTTGTTGCTGTGCTTTGAAATTGACTGAAGTAGGATATCGCAAACAGATATCTGGACAAGAACCCAACATAAGATACATAAGATACATAAGACAACCCAACAACTGCTGATATTGATTATTCAAATTACGATCCATTCCATTTAAATCACGATGCAATTGTAGTTTGGGTTCGATCGGAGAAGGTGTGGAGATACAATCCAAAACACCAAAACGTTTGGCAACAGACTCAATTAAAGATTTTTGATTTATTTCCAAGAGTCCATTCTCGCTATCATAATTTATGTTTAAACCTTAATATTTATTAATCATTCCCAGGTCTTTGCACCTAAATTTTTTACTAATTTTTTTTTTACTGTCTATTATTAAATCATTATTATTGGAGCTGATGATAATATCGTCAACGTAAGTTAATAAATAAACTATAGAATTTCCTTGTTTATGAATATATAAACAGTCATCAGCTATGCCTGGTTTAAAATCCAATGAAACCAAAAATTCAGGGAACATAGTATTCCACACTTTAGGCGATTGTTTTAAGCCATATATGGATCGGTTTAGTAATAAAACACTTCTATTTTTATCTAAATTACGTTCAATGCCTTCTGGAATTTCTAAGAAAACTTTGTCTTTAATTTTACCATTTAAGAAGGCACTACAAATATCAATTTGATGAATAAAATATTTAAATTTATTACTCAAGGCAAGTAACGCACAAACTGTTGACAGTTTGGCAACTGGAGCATAGACTTCGGTGAAATTAAAACCTTTTTGTTGCTGAAATCCGCGAGCCACTAATCTGGCCTTGTACAAAACATTACCAGCAGAATCAGTCTTTTTAGTAAACAGCCATCTACACGTGATTGTAGGATCATCCATTGGACATTTGACCACATTCCAAGTTTCATTGGAAGTCAAAGCATCAACTTCATCTTGAATTGCTTTCTTCCAGCGATCAGACTCAGAGGACCTCAACGCCTCCTCAAAGGTCAATGGACAATCACTTTCAACAGCATTAGCTATGAAAAAGCACGAATCTATAACATCACCAAAGTCTAGTATAATATTAATTTCTCCATCCACTTCAATATCATCAACATTCGTTTCGTCAACTTCCTTTAATATAGGGTCAGAGTCATCATATTTAGATTTACCTATATACTCTTCATTGAACTCAACATCTCTGGAGAGATGGATTTTACATTTAGTCATGTCCAGTAACTTATAACCTGCTGGCTAATATCCCACAAACTTCAATTTATTACTCTTTTTCTCAAATTTATCCGAACTGTGAGTGAAATCCAACGTATAAGCGTCGCAGCCAAAAACCCTCAATTTTTTATAATCATACTTCTCACAGTGCCATCTTTCATAAGGAATGTAACTTTTATTGGTTGGACACCGATTTAAAATGTAAGCAGCACACAATAAAGCCTCACTCCAGTAAATTTTATCCAGGCTGCTTTCATATATGAGAGTTCTGGCCCTCTCTCCAAGAGTACGATTCAATCGTTCAGCTTTACTGTTTTGCTGAGGACATCCACCAACAGTGGGTTCTATGGAAATTCCTTTCTTAACACAATATGCTTTAAAGTGTGAATTTATATATTCGGTACCACGATCGCACCCTAATCTCTTTACATTTGTATTAAATTTATTAGAAACCAATTCGTGATATTTAACAAATTTTGACAATACCTCAGTTTTGTTGTTCAGCAGATATACAAAACAAAAATTCGAATAATCATCAACGAATGTTAAAAAATATTTCTTGTCATTATACGACACTGGATTTATTATACCACAGACATCAGTATGGACTAATTCCAACGGACTTTTTGTTTTTTGTTCATGTCTGTCGAAAGGTTTTTTATGTTGTTTTCCCATAATACAGGGTTCACAAAATATTTCCTGATTATCAGACATATTAGGAATACAACCTTTATTAGATAACAGCTTGACATCATTATTATTCAAATGCGCAAGTCGCTTATGCCATAACTCCAAAGAATTTTTATTTTTATTTTGTGTCAAATTACATGATTCAGTTACGTTATTATAAAAAGTTATTGTATATAAATTTGTTAAATTACTTTTCCCAGTTATAATTATGTTATTAGTTTTGTTACTTATTACATTAACAGACTCTTCCTCAAATACAGACCTACATCCAGCTCTTGCCATACATTTGACTGAGAGAAGATTGGTCGGAAGGTCCTTAGCAAATCTAACATTCTTTAATGTGATATTAATTCCATTTTCAGTTTTTAATTTCACAGTACCAACAGCTGAAACAACAAGTTCAACGCCCTTTTTGGCAACCATTATCAACTGAGGTTTTGTCAACATAATATATTCAGAAAATAATGAAATATCATTCACAATATGTGAAGTACATTCTGAATCTAACACAAAAACAATCTGTGGTAGTACAGAAACTTTTGAAATAAGACCCTGATCAGGTACCAAGAAAGTCAAATTGATCTCAGAACATTCATTATTATTATTATTATTATCGTTAAAAACATTATATGACTGTGAATTATTGTTTCCATTATTATTACTATTATTACTGTTCATTTTATTTTTCCCTCTGTTTATGGATCGATCATTATTTTTAGTATAACAATTTCTAGCTGTGTCCCTGTTAATTACAGAAATGACATCGAATGTTATTATTATAATTTTGATTTGAATTCTGATTACTAGATGAACCTGAGTAATTATTATTACTAGAATTGTTGCCTTTATTATTATTTGACTGACTACGATTACGCTGATCATTAACATTACTATTCCTAAAACCACCATGATTTCTAAAATTACAGTAATTTGATCTACCCCTAAATTTATTGTGATATCCTCCGCGTGAATTATAATTCGAACCGAAAAAAGCATTCTCTTCACCAGGAACACTTCCTGATGAAGGTTTTGGATTTGATGCATCAGGAGCGAAAGGCAAGCTTCTTGACATCTTTTCGAGGTCCAGTTCACGTTGGAAATTAATAACCTTTCCAATCGCAACTTCCCACGATAGATTGTCAGCATCCTGCATCATTAATTTCAGCAGACGGAAATCACTTGGCAACGATCTCATCATAGTTAAAATTCATTGTTTTACAGTCGTTGTCTCACCCATTTCAGCCAAATGTCGAGTAACAGACCAAAATTCCATCAAATAGTCCTTCAACTTATCACCAGGCTTAAATCGCATCGAGTACATCTTGGATCTCAGCTCAATCATCGTCATGTCATTGTCCTTTCCAGCAAGCTGCACAATTGCCTGAAACATCGTTTTTGCCACATCGTAAGTCTGGATCACCTCGATGAAGTTGTCAGCAACATTATTAGCAATGTAAAACATCGCCTTCGAATTCAGCTTTTCCCATTCCTCAGTACGATTCCTACCCGATGGAACAGAATTATGTACAACACTATATAAACCTTCTTTTCGAAGCAGCAGGTCCATCCGGTATTGCCAAGTACACCCATTATCTCCGTTGAATGGTTCCAGCATCAATTTCATCTCACATTCCATTTTTGTTAACAGTCGCACAGCAAACAGCAAAATATCACAGGCAGACAGCCAAAAATTATATGAAAATGAACAGGAACGAACTAGACATACAGCTTGAGAATACCGTTTACATCAGGATCAAACAAAGAGAATTTAAAATTGAATGACGGTTACTTGACAAGTTTCTGCAGCACAATTTTGCTCAGACATCACAATGGCAGCCTCTTCAAGTACAATGACTGGGGCCATAACCTGTGAGAAAGTGGCAATCACTAATATGAAAGATTTCACATTAATCGGATAAGAACAACAACCAGCGATGATATTAAACGAACACCATTGAAGAAACACTAAATTTGTAGTCATCACAATAAGTAAAAGATTCAATTTTTAAGATCTAATTTTATTCTATGTTCACGTAACACCATTTGGAGATCAACTAACTGACAGTTAAAATACGAATATACAATCAGCTATAGCGGATGATGTCACAAGCAGCAACCACGTTACGGCTAAATATATCGACTATGAGCAAGGTCATGTGGAGCATATTCTCACAATTACTTATACTTATTTGTCAATAAACCACCTACTAACGTCCATACTATAGTAGGTTCATATCATGGCAACCAGATCTTTGTTATAAGACAATTAAATTAAACAAAACTAAGGACTAAACTTTCGTTTTTTGTGGGAATTTTCGTAGCCAAATTCACACCACGTTTTCATCATTTTGCATCTGATCGACAGAATACTTAATTTTCTGAAAAATAAACTTATTCTACACAATATGTTCATTATTTATTATTATTTAATTCATTCCTGACTAATTTCATGTTTTAAATTTCGGTTATTTTTCGAAAACGTGTTCACACTATGTTTTCATTAATGGCGCACTTCTTTGTTTTATCACCCGATTTTCAAACAAATTCGTTAACATATCTTTTAATTTCATTATTCTAGTAATAAATATTTACTGTACTTACAGGTATTCTCAATAGTTGGCTTGGTGAAACTATTTTATGGTAGAATGACGCCATATTTTTCCAAAAAACATGAACAAAACAAAACAGTAAATTAGCGAACAAAAAAAAAATTTTTTATTTCCTTTTCATATACAGATAATACATAAACAAACAGACAAAAACCCTACATTGAATTATACATGGAAGGTAGACTGGGAAAGACTTAGACTTCCCCCCCCCCGAGTATCGTGAATGACGGAGTCGTACACGATTTGATATCGATAATGTGAAACAATATCGATATCTCAATGACGTCATTGATCAACTCAATGACGTCAGTAGAACAAACTTATCAAACGTGACCAACTTACACAAACACAGGCAAAATGAACAAGTTTGTAAAGAGGAAGACGAACTAAGTCATTAGCTAATGGTGACGAACGTGTATTCAACACACTCTTATATTTGATCTCACTACATGATAGCAGAGCCAGAAACGATCCTCGCAGTGTATTTTAAGTTTATTTAGTGTGTTATAATCCGTGTCTAATATTTATTTGTGCATACTGTCAAATTTCCAAATCGTTCCTTATATACAAACACGTGCCTCTACAGAACAGAAAACGCATGTCAACAACAAACCCCAAAGAACAAAGCAGACGTAAGTAAAAAGACAAATACACAATTTATTGAATTCATTATGCATAACACATAGTTAACATACGTTATGTAGACAAGTGAGATTGAAAAATAATTAATACAAACACCATTTTAATATCCACGTGCACGACACTCGTAAAATCAGACATCTAATACAACAATTGTTTCACAGATCTGGACATGGGGAAGAAAAAACTTAAAACGGCAGAGGGAGCAAACCCGCAAGCAGAAGCAGCAGAGCCCAAAACCACACACGTGACCATTACTCCTAGCAGAACAACCAAGACAACATCCTTCACCGTTAACACGCAACATTACAGATCAACAGACCTCCAAACAACAAATCAATCCTAACATTCCAAACCCAACGAGCACAAACAAAGAAACCAAAACTCTTAACTTACCAAAAACCATTACGATCACTCTACCAACGACAACTACACACACAATTACAAACCTCAACACTCAATCCACGTACTCCACAATAACCGCAACAGATAACTTACAAACTTCAAGATACAGACCAACAACAACAGCCCTACTAACAGCCACGAACAAACAAACCATAACACAGAGAATATTACCTATCCCCAACATCATACCGACACAACAACCGAGACAAACATTTTACACAACCAGTACACCACACACTCAACAGATATATAAAAGTCCGCAAAGAACCTACACAGAAATCTCAATGACACGAGCAGAAACAAAAATACAACAAGCTAAAAACTATAACGTAGCCTTATACCAACCTGCTTCTTAAGTGTCTTACAATTTCAATTAACAGACCTAGATAACCTACCAACAGACGCAGACACGCAATTTTACCAAAAAATTTACGACATAAAAGAGGAACTTATTATTTACATAACGAAAATAAATAACGAATTCGAACAACTACAAACAGCTCGACGGATACAACAACAGACCACTCAACAATACATACAAGCCAGACAACCACCAGAAATATATTGCGAAACAAACATAACATCACCAAGCAAACGACAAAGGACAGTGTCCAGAACATCCAGTGAAGAAATGATGAGTCCCCGCTCCACGGGTTATTACAGATCAGGCTCAGAGGAGCAACACAGACCCCTCACACTTCCAGGTATACCTTAAATACATCAATAACAATACTTGAACAAACCCCTAAAAGGAAAAGATCATCAAAATGGACGTACAATGATGATCAAACACCACAAACACCGACTATAGAAACAAAAAAATCAAAAACAAAGAACATAACAGATGAAACAACACCAATCGACTTAACACCCACAAGAAAAAACACTAATACAGATATGAACACAACAATACAAAGACGCGCTATAATAGCAAACACACACATACAAACTCCAAACAGACAACCTATAAACAACATTTTAATTCAACCAACCGAAATAATATTAGAACAAACAACAAATGACAAAAATGAACAAGAACATCCGAATAACATACAAAACACAACAAGACACAAAAACACACTCCATATACCAAAAGTCTGGGAAATACCCACGGGAACAAACACCTTAACTCAAGCATGCCTACTTAAAACACCAAAGTACAAACTACCAAAATTCAACGGGAAACGTATATCATACCCAGACTTCATAACATCGTTTACCAAATACATACACACAAGAGAAGACATCATAACACCTCAAAAATGCAAAATATTAGAAGACGCTATGCCAGACACTATCAAACAAAGATTAACAACTCTAGGACACAACGAACAAGGATATTTCAGAAGACTCCAATACCTATATGATGAATTTGGAGATGAATCAAGATTACGCTTGGAATTATGGCAAACTCTAAACAACATACCTCTCGCACAAAATACGAAAGAAGATTTACGTAACGCATACGATAAAACATGCATGCTACTAGACACTATTCACGACTTTGTACCAGAGTTAATAGACGACCTAACCTTTCCAGCATTATTACGTATCTTTCCTAGAAATTCATACTCCAATAGAATAAACATTTCCAAACCAAATTCAAGAGCTGTTTTAGAGGCTGTTTACCAAGAAATTAAAACCAGAGACTTAACAGAAAAACCCGACATAATGAAAGAAACATACAAAACACAAGAAAACCAACAACAAAACAACACATACTACAGAGACAAATCAAATAATGCATTTAATAGACGACAATATAATAGACAACAATATAACAAACCCACCAACAATAATATAACAGAAAATTTAACACAACTTAAAAGTAGTCCTAACTTCCACACAAATATAGAACAAGGTAAACCTTCACCTGAACATTACATAGATAATGATATCGATGATTTCTCTGTTCCAGCTCATCACTATAAAACAGACACAGACAGCAGCATTCCCAAACAACTTTACCGCTTTCCAGTCATACCAACAAAACATAGATGTATGTTTTGCAAGGGACCACACTGGAGCTACCTTTGCTGCAATAGCAAATACAATACATTAGAGAGCAGACGATCCTATTTCAGACAGTTTAACTTGTGCCCCAAATGTGGAGTGTTAGCATCAGCAGATCATTGTAATCAAAAACAGAGACGGTGCAGATGGTTCCAATGCCAACAGACAAATGTTCATCATTCAGCATTATGCCCCAGGACAACGTACCCGATGACAAAAGCAGAAGCGAACAAATACCTAGAGAGAGTAATAGACCTACAAACTAAATTCCCATTATGTAAGCCACAGCAAATTTACAAACATCAACGTAAAACAAAGTAATCTTAATAATACGACTTCTTTACAGCCCAGCCAGAACCAAGAAAGCAAACAACATCATACTACAGAGACTGAGGAGACATCAGAGGCACAAACCATCAACACAGCAGAACCAACAGAAGAAACAATATTACAACCACCAATACAGAGTAAGTTAAAATTATTTACAATCTTATAAACAAACAATAAATTTCTTACATTTTCAACAACCATACGCAATCCCAAGACACTACAAACATACCCAATTAACGCGTTCTTTGATTCAGGAAGTACCAAAACATATATACTTGATAGCATAGCTAATCAAACCCTTAAATTACCTATAATAGGAACACATTCATTAAAACTAACTGGCATACAAAATCAGATATCCCAAACATTCCACACAAACATCGTCAAATTTGAAATCGAACATACTAAAAACAAATTTACAAACCTCATAGCTGGAACAGTTGTAAACATATTAAACAAATTAGACACGCAAAACATAGACGAGATTAAACAAACTCATCCAGAATATAAAAATTTACACTTTGCACAAACTTTAAAAACAACATCGAAAATACACATACTAATAGGCAACGAATACATGTAGCAATTCATCAAATCAATCACTCACTTATCCCCATCCATACAACTCATAGAAACGGACTTCGGATTCCACATAACTGGACAAACAACAAACACAAAACAACCAACTGAATCAGAACACATGTTCTTCTCATCAGAATTAGATATAGAAAACTTATGGAAACTCGAAACAATAGGAATAACCACACCAGACTTAAAAGAAGAACAAAAAGCAATCGAACTATTTTACAAAAACATAAAGTTAGTCAATGGTTTATATCAAGTCAGATGGCCATGGAAAATCTACCCACCACCACTACCAGACAACTATTCTTTAGCCTTTAGCAGACTCAAAAGTCAACTCCCAAGAATGCGCACCTCACCAGAATTTTTTGAAAATTATAATGCGTACTTTCAAGAACTATTTAAAAATGACATAATAGAATACGTTAACAATAAACATTCAACAGAACCAATACATTACTTAGCATATCATGGCCTAATAGACCCAACAAAGCTTACACACCCCATCAGAATAGTTTTCGACGGATCAGCCGAAACCAAAAAAGCAAACCACTCAATGAACGATTGTATACACAAAGGCCTAAAACTTCTGGCTGATTTAATAAAATTATTTATAACATTTCCACTCAACCCAATAGGAATAAGTGCAGACATCAGGAAAGCATTCCTACAACTAGAACTTGACCCATCAGATCGTGATGTCACCAGATTCTTATGGCTCAAAGATCCAAACAAACCATTAACAAACAACAACCTCCTCATTATCAGATTCAAAAGAGTACCATTTGGTGTTATCGCATCACCATTTTTACTAGCAGCAACATTACTATATCACTATCAAACTACCAACCCTCAATTCTATAACATACTAACAAATCACTTCTATGTAGACAATTTAATCACATCAGTCTCAACACATGAACAAGCAGTCAAATTATACAACGCATCCAACCAAACTTTTAATGATATTTCCATGGAACTAGCACAATGGGCAACAAACGACTCAAAATTACAAACATACTTTACAGACAACAACGCAATACAAAAACCACCTGTTAAAATACTAGGCATTCAATGGGACTACACAAAAGACACACTCTACTTAAAACCAAAAATAAAAATACCAGAACAACATACCAAAAGAACTTTTGTCAGCAACTTTTCGGCGATCTTCGACCCATTAGGATGGTTTGCACCATTAATGGTTCCTGCAAAAGCGTTTGTACAAACCCTATGGAACCACAAACAAGACTGGGACATGCCATTACCAAACTCTTTAATCCCTATTGCAGAAAACATTATAACAGACATAAGTAAATGTAACGACATATGCTTCCCAAGGAAATTTTTCCAAAAACCCTTTCTACCAGAATAAGCAGAAATTCACACATTCGTAGACGCTTCAGCCATAGCGTATTCTGCAGTAGCATACTTACGATACAAAACAAACAACATACACACACTAAGATTTCTAATAGGCAAATGCAGATTAACACCAGCAAAAACACACACAATACCAAAATTAGAACTAATAGCTGCATTACTAGGAGCACGTCTCATAAAATTTCTTAGAGAAACATTACGCATACCCAACAATAAACAATCTTTCTTATGGTCTGACAGCAAATGCGTACTCATATGGCTTACACAAAGGAAAATCTTACCCCCCCTTTACACAAAACAGAGTCAAAGAAATAATAACAATCCCAAAAATAACATTTCAGTATGTACCGACAAAAGAAAACCCAGCAGACATAGGATCAAGAGGATCAAACTTATCTTCCCTAATACAATCAAAATGGTTTACAGGACCAGACTGGCTAACACAAAGAAAAACACAATGGCCACAAACAGATCTACATACATTAAAAGACGAAAAGTCAGAAATACAAATAGAGGAACAACACCAACAAACCTTTTGTACAATAGCAGAATCCCTACACGATTATGCTCAACCTCACACTAATGAAACAATATTAAATAACACATATAACGACTACACATATAAACGTAAACATAGACAAACACAATCCAAAACATACAAGATCCCACATTATGAACAAATATCAGAAACAGTCACTAACAATAACACAAATCCCGACATAGACCATGAAGAAATAATCAACAATACACCACAAACACAATACATACACCCACACTTAAACGGAGAAGAAACAATAGATCATGAAGAAATAATTACAAACTCTACCTCATCACATACGAACATACCCACGACATACATATATGGATACAATTCAACACCATTTAACTTGGACATTACTAAATTCTCGTCACTACAAAAATTAATTAAAACATTTCAAATCATAATAAAAGCACTAAAACAATTTTGACAAAAAACAACATAACAGAAATCATATACAATATCATACCTTAACACAATCTATCAATTCTTCCAAATATTAACCATTTTCATCAAAGCAGAACAAAACAAATATTGTAAACTCATCTTTCAACAACTACAATAAACAAACCCACCCCCATATGCAATACTGAAAAAATTCCACATAAAACTAGATAACGATAATATGCTCAGATTACATAATTACCTACCACCACATACATTACACACAAGAACCTATACCCCATACCTTTTGCCTCCAAACTCATACTTAACTAAATTAATCATACTGTACATACACGAAAAAGGTTACCATAGGGGAACCAGATATACAGTCGCAAAATTCAGAAAAAACTTTTTCACTCCAACCATTAACAAACTAGTCATATCCACAATTAGGAAAAACTGTTACAAATGTAAAATCCATTCAAACAAACCATACAAACAACCACCCTTTTCAACCATACCAGACTTCAGACTCAACAAAAATGAGCACCCATTTACACATACGGGCGCCGATATATTCGGCCCATTTTACACATACAATAAAATAATAACAAATAAACAACCACAACAGATCTCTCCATCAACAACATATTCAAAAAGATGGGTTCTCATATTCACATGCCTCACTATACGAGCAGTATATCTAATACCGATTGCATCCTTACAAACAGAGGAAATATGGTGTGCATTTCACTCATTTTTCGCAGACAGAGGAACACCAAAAATAATACTTTCAGATAACGCAGCACAATTCAGAGTCATCAACACAAATATAACAAACTTCTGGAACAACGTAACAAATGACAACAAAGTACAAAATTACCTCTACGAAAATCACATACAATGGAAATTCATACCAGCTAAAGCCCCATGGTACGGAGGCACTTACAAACGCCTAATAGGCATCATCAAACAAGCCTACTACAAAACAGTAGGACATCACCCAATTCACATACACACATTCAACATTACCATCAAACAATTACAAATAATAATAAACGAAAGACATTTATGCCCAGAAACAGAAACAACAACCTTTTCATACCTAACACCAGCCAACTTCCTTCATGCTAATTTCCAACATACTGTCCTAAACTCTAACAAACCAGAAATCAATCACACAACAACGGAAAGACACTTACAACACATATGGAAAATGGATCAAACATATTTGAAAAACTTATGGATTCAATGGAAACAAAATTATCTCCCATACCTTCGAGACAAACAACCACAGCCAATACCAAATAACTACCGAGCAAATAACAACATACCACAAATTGGAGATTTAGTACACGTCATTGATGCGGTATCAACACCTAACAAACCACAACTAGCAGTTATCAAAGAACTGCATAAATCCTCAGACCAAATAGTCAGATCAGCCTCTATTATGTTCCCAAATGGAACACTTACTACCAGACCCCTTAAATATTTAGCACCATTAGAACTAAATTCCCCAGACGCTTTACAACACGCACACACAAAGGTAGTGGCCCAAAAAACATAACACTTACAAATTATCACAAATAATTCGTAGTCCAGATGTCTTTAGGAGAATCTACGCTGGGTAAACTTCTAAACAAAACAAATCAAGTTTGCAACCAGAGGACCCACTGTGAAACCAATATAAAGATTGAAGAAACAGGTGACACCCCACAAACCAACAAAGCAAAACACTAGCCAACCATCACTTATCCTCACAGAAGGAAAAATGATGTAGTTGATGTGTTTTCGTATTAACAAACAAATTAATATATTTCTTAAATTTTTTCAGAATTACAAATATATCCAGACATAAACGAAACAACAAAAGACGAGGAAGCAGAGTGCTCTACAACACCAAATAAGTAACGAACCTGTGATACCAGACCTTCTTACGCATGAAGGCAGATCTCATTAGTATATAATTAACAAATAAGCAGTACCTCAAAAATAAAGTGAGAAACATTGTGATAATAAACAAATAAGCAATACCTCAAAACAAGGTACAAAACATTGTGATAAAAAAAAAAAAACGTTCCTATACTACTGTACAAATGCATACATTTATTTGTTAAACTTTATAGTTCCTAAAACATAAACATATCCTTAAATGTTATCGTCTGTAATACATAATAAATAAATAATAATATTGCATAAATGTCTTTTTATTTTGTAGCATATCATCAAACACACAAACCTCTCTTCAATCAGACAATTCAATACATACATAACAAACACTAACAAACACCAAAAAAAAAATTTTTTATTTCCTTTTCATATACAGATAATACATAAACAAACAGACAAAAACCCTACATTGAATTATACATGGAAGGTAGACTGGGAAAGACTTAGACTTCCCCCCCCCCGAGTATCTTGAACAACGGAGTCGTACACGATTCGATACTTTGACTATATACCGTAATGGACTGCTAAAACTGATAAAATCTTGAAGCCAAACAATGCAGGTGTTATTTTTTGAAAAAGGTACTTTGTGTGAAAACTGAATTTGTATCGAGTTATATTTTCATGACTTCAAACAATATAAGCAGATACTAGTGAAATATTAGAATGCTATACCAATTTATTGTCTGAAATTAATGAGTGAAACGTTCGAATAATGATTTAAATTAATCGACAAACTCTTCAGAATGTGAAAATGTAAGTTTTGGATAGAGTTCCTTTTTTCTTGAAAAGTTTGAAGTAAGGTTTTCTTAAACCAAAAAATTGGGCAGTTAGGTAAATAGTTTCATCATTTGCTGATTTGTTATTCATAAAAAACTTTTGAACTACTGTAAGAATTTGAGCGAGTCCTAAATGAGCTAAAATACGTTTTTTGAGTGAAAATTTATTTTATTTTATTTGATCAGAGAAAATGTTTTTCGAATTTAGAATAAATTTCAGATGATATGAACATTAATGAAAATAAACAATTGGATGACATTTATGAAAATTTGGCTTTTATTTTGCCGTTTTTTGTTTTTAAAATGCCTGAAATAAGTAGTTATTGTAAAAGATTCAAGTAGGTACATTATTTGTCCTATAAAAGTTTGAAGTGATTAGAAATTGATGGTGTCTGTTGAAATATCACGAATTTCTTCGTTTTGAAATATATTTCTAATAATTTTTACCTCACGATAAATAAAATAGGTATCAATTTCATATGTAGTAGGTATGCTGTTTCTGATTTTTCGTTGTTTTTAGAACTGATAAACTCTTAAAAATCACCAAAGGTCATTTTTCGTGAAAAGAACGCCTGTTAACAGTGGCTTCAGCGATGTTCCATTTAACCCTATGTATTTCTTATCAGTTCTAGCAGTCCATTAAGCTATATAGTCAAAGATTCGATATCGATAATGTGAAACAATATCAATATCTCAATGACGTCATTGATCAACTCAATGACTTCAGTAGAACAGACTTATCAAACGTGACCAACTTACACAAACACAGGCAAAACGGACAAGTTCGTAAAGAGGAAGACGAACTAAGACATTGGCTAATGGCGACGAACGTGTATTCAACACGCTCTTTTATATTTGATCTCACTACAAGGTCCTAATAATCTACTGCGGCGAGACACCAGAGCTGAGGCTTATTTATTTATCAGTGATGGACTTCATGAGATTATTGCCTCTTAGCCGTTAGGTGTATATTTTGTTTTGATGATGATTAAATGTGACGATTCTATCTTTAATTCATTTTGCTTTCTCGGTATTATTGGAATCGTTCATCATGAATTTCGTAAGCTGTGTTAAATGGGTGAAACAAGGCGTTAGTAAATCGGTGCCAGATGTAATTAATTTCACAGAAAACGAACTGAAAGAATTAATTGCCGATCCGAAAAATGAAAATGATTGTGCTGAAGCAGATGAACCTAAACTCGAAGACGCAGTTTCAGGTGATGAATTCGACTTAGCAAATTATGACAATGAAGATGGTACTTTCAGAGCGAACATTCGGGGTATTGTCTCCTTTGAAGAGGAATCAAAGAAGAAGAAGAAAAAACTGGTCAAGAAAAAACAACAACGACGTTCCAATGACGGTGATAGTGATTCTGATGATGAAATAATTAGAGATGATGACAATTTGATTCTTGCTGGCCTTATTGATGACGATTTTAACACCATGAATGTATACGTGTACAATGAAAATAATAGTGATATGTATGTACACCATGACATAATTCTAAAATCGGCCCCCCTTTGTGTCGAGTGGTTGGATGCTAACGATATGTCGGATAGTAATAATTTGTGTGCCATTGGAGAAATGGATCCTGTGATAGGAATATGGGACTTGGATATTGTCAACTGTATGGAGCCCGTATTTAAACTTGGACGAGCTAAAAAAAATAATCCTTCCAAGAACTATGGCCATACTGAGTCTGTTCTGAGTTTGGCTTGGAATACTGAGTTACCGCATATTTTGTGTAGTGGTTCAGTGGACAAACGCGGCTTATTATGGGATTTGCATAGTGGTGAAGTAGCGACTGAGTTGTCCGTTTTTACCGATAAATTACAGACCGTACTGTGGAATCCTCATGATCCTTATTCTTTGTTAACTGGCTCCGCTGACGGTTATTTTCGCAATTTTGATTGTCGCGTGTACGATCAATTCCAAAGGTGGAAATTAAAAGCCGGAATTGAATGCATATTACCTTACTCTAAAAATGAATATAATTGTTTTGCAGGGACTGAAGATGGTAAAATTTATTTCTTGGATTATCGCCATAAGAAACCTGTTTCCAGTTTTCAAGCTCATGATAAAGAAGTCACCGGCCTGGGTATGGATAAAACCAATCCCCATATTTTGGTTAGTGTGTCTGCAGATGAAAATATGCGATTTTGGAACACAGATAATGAATATGAATTGTTGTTGTCTAAAAATCCGAATTTGGGTCCGTTGCATTGTATCGATATGAATCCTAACTATCCATTTTTGGCATGTGTTGGCGGATCTCATCAGAGTCGTGGTAAAAAGATTATGAAAGTCTCGAATATTAACAGTATTCTTAAACCACGGGAAAATAAGTCGATCTGTGAAACCGAAAATACTGTGAGCAAATCATTCGATGTTCCACTTTTGGAAAATACTAATCCGAAAATCAAAGATGCAGTTCCAACTCCAAAAAGGCGAAAAAAAAATTTCAAAATCTCACAAAACAAAAAAGTATTTCGTTAATTTGTTAATATTTTTATTGCATATTAAAGTATCTTTATTTTATTGTAATGTTTTTATTTGAATTGGTAAAATATACAGATGTATTTCTCTGTCTGTATCGTATTTTTGTTAGTAGTTACACAAAATCGCGGGAGTATGAGAAAGCAGTAAGGGCCAAATGAAAACACGATGCTTAAGAAATTCTGATTGTTTCCTTTATCAATTATTTCAATACATAAACGCATGTATAGAAATAACTTTGTTAGAATTAATTATTCTCAAGTATCAAAATTGATATTTCAATATAGTTCTAACATTGAGGCCTAATATGCTTCAGATTTTTGTGTTTTTTCTTGAAATAGAAAAAAATGTGCATTAATGTTGAGTAATAAAAATCATAAATCATCAAATTTTTCGAATTAACAACTTCCACCTTATCAAATGTACCGAGACCGAATCTATTTTTGTCACCGCTAAATAATCGTTTTTTTCAGTTTTAATCACCTATTTCTTTACAGAAATCGGTAATTGTTCAGAAAATCGAAAATGTTTTCTTTCTTTTCGCAACGATGAAACATTCAATCTTGTTCATAAAAATTAACAATATTGTAGTTGAAATATTGTCTCATTTGTCCCTTATCGCAGCTCTGTAATATCGTAAATTTTAGTCGTAAACTTTTCACCTTCCTAGGATGTCTGTAGAAAATGTTAATGATTTTTTTGAAGGCGATGAGGGAGAGAATTCAAAGAAAATATGCAAAACACCTATTGCACTGAAAAATGTAAAAATTTGAGAACGTTTTCATGGTTTGGGAGAAAAATTGTCTATGACAGAAAAAACGTTTTTCTAGCTGCTTTATTCAATCTGTATGTTCAACTATGAACGAGATATACCGTTTGTAAAGGTTGACGTTTCCAAAATATTATTTAAAGAAAAGGAAAAGAGGATACAGAGTACAAGTATTATTCGTGAGCCTCTTTCATCAAATTCCTGAGTTTTTTTTGGTCAACTTCTTTCAGCTACTTGTGTTCACAATTGCAGAATTAACAATGAAGCATTGAACCCTATTGGCCCACACACAAAAAAAAAACACTGGACGCAAAAATTTGGGTCACCCGCCATGTTTTAAGTTTTATTTCCGCTATTTTTTTATGTATTAACAGGGATTTATTTTAGTAACATTTATGCGATGCTCATCTAGCTCGAGGAAAAATACTTCGTTCAAAATTCAGACACTTTCGTTTGCGAATAAGATTACACAATCGCAATTTATTGAATCACATCTGCGTCAGGAAACAAAAAAAACGTGTGGATGTCAACGATTAAAAGTATATATAATTACACGGAAGAAAAAGAAAATATTATAAGATACTTTGAGGATGATAACAGGAAAAACGAATAACCTAATACGAATGTCTTATCCACAGAATGAAGAAATGTACAACAATTTTATAATAACAGACTTCCGGTAAGAATTTCGTACATCATTTTTACCCGAAAGTAACGCATATGATCCTGATCAAAATTGAATGGCGCGTTTCTGGTTATGTGCTCGGCGAAGGTGCAGGCGAAAACGCCACAATCGTGAGCATTCGTTTGTTGCGGTAATTCGTCCTGAAGTCAAAAATATTAAATCGGAAAAAACTGGCTCGCAAATGGTTTTTGAAAATGAAATATCAAAGTGAATATGTGAACTTACGGGAGGAACGCTTATCAATCTCCAACCCGACGTATCGAACGATCCTTTTTTCTTGTCTTGATACTCTTCTCCTAAATATTGCAGCATAGTCTGAAAAATTCGATTTAACTGATCAAGTGACGGCGCGTGTACGAGCCTAGAATTTTTGATACGCCCAAACCGAAATACTACTTACATTCAAACATCGATTGTTGGGAGAACCCATACTATCATAATAAATAATTAATTGATCGCTAAAGCGAATCTGAACTAAACACCAATGATTACCCAAATGAATAGGGATTATTAAAATTTCGAAATCGAATATATCGACCTGGAATGAAAAGAGAAAATAAATTAATGCATAAAATTAATTAGAATTATATACTAATTATATACTTCTAAAAATGAACGTCGATGTTTTCGACAGCATATATTCTTCGACGTTCAAATTTCTGCAGTAACACAGCAATTTTTCATCCAATAAAAAACAAAACTAACGATCAACGAACTACAAATTTTACAGAACGCGTCAATATTTACCCAACCCGACAACGATGGAGAAATGCTTTCAGTTGTTTCATTATCTAGTAAGTCATTTTTGGATATGAGAAAAGATCATTTCGTGTTGATAAACATAATACAAAAAACGTAATTGTTGGAAAAATTTTGAAAATCTTTTTTTTCGTATGTTGTTGAATTTTAATGCCCGATTTGAACAAAATAATAATTGTATTATTGATAATTTTTCACATTACTGACGACTAACTAGAAAAATGAAAACACATAAAACTGTACAGTCCACATCAATCCCAAGCAACAGGATTAATTTCATATTCATCAGTTTCGAGCAAAGTTAATCATACCTAATTTTACTCGAATAACTGATCTAAATAACTAGAGAATTTTATTCAACGTAATGTGCTATATAAATTTAGGATCTGCGGAAATTCACATTTTTAAATAAAATATGTACGATCTAAAAAAATAAGTTCATTTTTTTCTATCGGTTTTGATGTCCAATTTTCTAGACGCATCCCACAACAATGAAGAAACGTATTATACGTGATAAACAGATAATTTCAAAGCGATGTTACTTCGGGAATTACAAAACATTCTGTTTTCAACTACGAATAAATTAGGATGTCTACTCGAATCGAAACAATCGGTTTCACGAGATTTTTATTTTCTTCCGATCGAGTATGAGAAGAAAATCGGAAATGAAAAAGTAATATCTACTTTGTAGCCGAAACATTATTTTGGAGTATAGCAGAATTAATTGGTAATACAAAATTTCTGAGACAACGAAGAAACAACAGTTTTCAGGAATTTTCAAGTAAAGGTTGAAACCGTTTCCAAGGACGTAGATAGCTCGATCATAAGAAAGCGTCCATATCTTTTCGACTGTCTCTCAGGACGCCCCATCATCACCAAAATACCACCACCAAAAACTTCTATTTCAAGCTTTTCTTTGGAGTAAAGGGGGTCCAGACTCCTAGACTCCTCCTTTATCCACACATCTACACTCACAACCCTTTCAATATTCGGAAGAGTGAAAAACATACATTGAATATTGGTATTTTAGATCAGTATGAAAATTTAAGATAGTCAAAAATCTGAGAGTAACTGATTTTGTGAGAAAATAGAAAATTCGGCTCATCAAAAAACATTTTCGTTACATTTTTAATAACGGGACGAGGCGTAATTATTTAATGACTTCGTCAGGAGTGTAACTACTCCCCCTCCAGAGTCACTGCACAAGGACGCAAGCCTCCAAAGGCCGCATACGCCTCTTGGGGTATGAGTGGTAGAAGGAATCCATTAGAAAAGGAAGTGAAAAAAGGGGGACGCCATTGGAGTTAAGCAGGGAGCACATTTTCTTCAGTTATGGTGCTCGACCTCGTAAGTGTCGTTGCCGCAATAACGTTCCAGAAGCAGATTTTTAATGACCAAATTTTAGTCATGTCGTGCATTTGTGAACATTCTTCATCACAAATTTGACAATTTATTATGTACAGATTACAATTTTATTATAAAATTTAGCTAACAGTTTTCAAATATTCTAAAAATTTATCAAAAACGTATAAACCAAAAATAAATGCTGAACGATTTTCAATCTGAATTTAGGACCACGATAATCGGTAGATACTTCGGATGTAAAATAGAACATCCTTCCGATTCTTACAGCAAAATTTCTTTTTAAACTTACTTTTCTCGTCCATCTGCGTACAGAACTGTAACCTTTCTTGTTTAATTGTTCGTATAAAAATGTATTGAAACAATGTACTTTAGGATATGCCTTTGGATTTTCTTCGCATCGCTGTTTTATCAAATTCATGTAAGCGTTAATGACCTACGAAAAATATGCAATAATTTTTTAAAACAAAATTGAAACTTGAAGTACAACTTCGGAACTTATGGTTCCACTTACCTCATCGTTCAACCATGCCGGATTTTCTAATGTTCGAATATCTTGTATTTTGACTGACGTGTCTTTTATTTGTATCAAAGGGCATTTCCTGGATGCAAGAATACCGTTAATTTCGCTCTAGCAAAAAGATAAAATTAGCAGAATTATATTTAATGAAAAGAAATATACGCACAAGAAACGTCGATGGTTAATAATTAAATTTTTGAAAAAAAATGAAACAGACTGCTTGTAGGTACATGAAACATAATAGAATTAAAATGTTGAAAACAAGATTTCCAGGTTTTATAATAGTAATTTTTTTACAAAGTGAAATTACAACTAACGCAGTCGCTGGAAGAAATGTTTTACAAGTCACATGTTATAAATATATATATATATATATATATATATATAATACAAGATTTTTGAATGAAGCAATGTAGATCTCTTCATATTAAATATTTCCCTGATGCAATTTCTGGTAAATTTAACATGAATTTGACAACCTTGAAATACATAGCATTATTACACCTAATCACAACAACAAAGGGTTTTATTTGCTAAGAATATTTAAATTCCTTAGATGTGCTGTTGAAAACTCTCCACTTTCCATTTGATTTCAATCAATTTCATATTAAGCTGAACGATGTAGGTACTTATAAAATCAACATTTATTTAAATTAATGAGAACCGAACAGTATTGATTTTCATATTAATATCAAAAGGTGTTTATGTCAGCAACTGCGTTAGTTGTAATTCCACTTTGTAAAAAAAATTACTATTATAAAACCTGGAAAACTTGTTTTCAACATTTTAATTCTATTATGTTTTATGTGCCTACATGCAGTCAGTTTTATTTTTTTTTCAAAAATTTAATTATTTGAATAATTTTTTATGAAGTGCAAAATGAAAGTCTCTAGCAGTTTTTCACAATAAGAAGAATTTACTCCAGAAATGGTAGATAATTGTTGATATTGTAATATTTGGACAAAACTGAATTTAATTTTCAGCCCATTGTTTTTTTCACAATTACGGCAATTCAAATTTATTTATAAGTCAACAACCAAATTCCAATCAGACGCAAACAAAACAAATTCAAAGTTAAAAATCGATACTATATTGTACTATATTAATAGTAATAGTAATAATGATTTAACAAAAAGGCACATCAAAAAACATATTTGGTGATGTATCACACAATAAAATATAAAAACTCAAAATTGACACCCTTTTGGGGCCCACTGGGGGTTGAATAATGGGTCAAATGGAAAAATGAACACCAAATTTGGACTCAGTATCTCAAAAAACATACCTGATGATGTATCAAACAGTAAAACATCAAAACTCAAAATTTTGCTGGTGGAATGTTTATATGTACATAACTAAAGAAGGCTAATATAATACTGAGAGAATGGTGTTATCTGAAATATTTATATAACCACAAGAAATACCCTAGACAATTTTGGGTGATCCAATCAGTATGCGTTATTCCATTTTATTTGGAATTGGGACTTGTGATTGGTCATCTTACTCTTTTGATGAAAAAAATTCCCAAATTTTGAATCTAATTTTTGGGTCATCTATGGGGAATTTTTCGAATTTATTTGGCCAGTGTTACTCGCCATAAAAATACCAATTTTTTGTACTATCATTCGTATTTTTAAGATGAATATTGAATGCTGCAGAGTGGCACAAAATTTTATTAGATTGCCAAAAAAAAGGGTCAAACACGATACCTCTTCCTAACGCAGTCGGTAAAAATACGTTTACAGCAGGATAAGGGCAACGTTCTCCGAGCAACATGAAAACCCTACTTATCACATTTCTAATTTTCTCATCTAATCAGTGTCTTCACAATACAGACTATTAATTTATAAAATATCCCAAAAAACTTTCAATTTTTTTTTGAAAACCTGCTAATAGCGTGACAAAAAAATTAAATTGTTCTTTCTTTACGTAAGGAAAATTATAGAGATTTCGTTCAAGACTGACAATCCACTCAACTTTTTTCAAAAACAGAGCTAATTTAAACGGTTACTTCAATACAACTATCATTAATAGCATTGTCTTCCTTCTACAGTTCAACCTAGTGATATAAATGTCGTGTGATCGAACTAAGGGCAAAATACATACGAAACCCATGATACCACAAAAAAGCCCGTGATCCGATAAAATTGAGCCTCTAGTCTTCCTACTCACCATGCCTATCTAATAATAAAACTTTTCGCAACTGTAGTTTCATTTTTATCACATTGATAAGCATGTAGATAATATTATATCATCTGATTAAATAAATCAACAAATACATACGATCATTTCTTTAGTGATAGGAGCTAATTCCATGGAAGGTTTCTGACTTGGATCTTCGGTCTCTTGGACATGTTCTTTCAAACTAAGTCGTTTTTCTAGTATTTCCGAAATGGTTTTGGCGAATTCATCGCGACGATCATGTATGGCTTTTTCAAACTTGGAAGCTCTAGTTTTCATTTTTTCAATTTTGGTATCATACTTCCTGGTTCTGAAAAAAATTCATAATAATAAAAGCAACAAGCACCCAACAAAATGACAAAGTACGCGGCTAATACGGTAAGATCGTAGAAACAAGTTGTAAATAATTACACGCTCGAAATGAGATCGTCGTCCAAGGCAAAAGTTTCTTCCGCAACAAAAGAGCTTTTCATGTTTTTGATTTCAGAAGATGATAAGACTTTTGATTCAATCGTTTGTCTTTGATCCTCATCATCCTCACTACCTGTGACTGTAGAAGTGAAATAATGAATATCAGGCAAATCAACGAAAAGCTGAATTCACTGTACTTTTTGGCATGTTATGACATGGAACAACTTACGGTCAATGACAACTTTATCGAAAAATGATTCGGCTGGTTTGACTGGAGAAAGTGATTCAGAAGATTTCGAAACAAGGGAGGGAGATTTCATTTTTGCCGAACACATTAGATAATTGCGAAATGAACAGTTACGGTTATTGAATGAATCACTGGAGACAGTTCGATTCTGCTTTGTATTATGAATAGTACTATTCGTCAATGGAATACTGAGGGAAAAAAAGTAAAAATTCAGTAATATAAATGCGTAGAAAATTATCATCGTTTATAAATTAAGTTGAAAGAATAAAAATATTACCTTCTCCTCGACTGTGTAAATTGATTTTTCATCATAATAAGTAACTTATTTTGTTCCTGCATATTTTGAACCTACATTACAGATAATTTGTACAATATTATATGGCGGAAAAATAGGGGACAAACAAGAAAAAGAATTTTCTTACTTTGTTGAGACAAAGCATAGGATTTGATATGGAGTTGGATTGCGAAAATGATTGGTGAGTGTCATTTATGACTGGAAATGAAAAACTGAAATAAATAACCGGGGAATAATTTTGTAATTCAGTCTTCTACAGGATACATACCAACACAATCGTCGCTATCTGATGATTTGTCCCCACTGTTGACCTGCAACATTGTACATTCATTAATAAAATTCAATTTCCCGCCGACTCAAGGTCAATTGTGAAAACATAATTCAAGTTTTAGGAAACAAAAAAAATTAAATTTTAGCCACTGCGCACAAAATTTTCGCATAATTCTTTAATCTTCTTTAGCTGTTTGGAAATGAACAAAAAAAATATTAAAATATCTTTGCCGTGCATAAATCGCGGTGTGTATTTTCTTAACGTGTTAAATTTTGTAATGGCTGCCATTCAAAAACCAATAGACCGATTTCGCTTAAATTCAATATCAAATTAGTCCCTAATAGTCTCCAACTGCCATAAAAATTTCAAGCCAAAATCTTCAAATTTACGGTAGTTATCGGGGATGTCAACATGGTGGATTTGCAACCCTTTGAGAAGCTCTTCCTCCAAAACTAGCACATGAATTTCAGAAATTTTAACATGAATGTGTAGCCTATGAAAGTTTTCAACACCACCTCAAGTTTCATTGCCGTAGGTCAAACAGAGGAGGCTCCACAGATTCCTAAATAGTGCCAAAACGAGCAAAAAGTGGAAATTATATATGTATATATTGTGTAAAGAACAATTATTCGTGATATACGATTCAGGATCGGCGCTTTTCCTCAGGTCCCATCATTGCACTGAATGCAATAGTGGGAAAATACAATAAAATAAATAAAAATAAAATAATGGAAAATTTTCTGTTTTTAGAATCTAGAAACCTCTCATCTTCCACTTAAAGATTACTCAGAAACTATTTAAATTTGAGTGTTTGAGAGTGTTTGAGGTTGGTTTCATTGAAAAGGGAAGAAAATTTTCATAAATCTACTATCCATATAATTTTTCAATTATCTTTAGCAGTTTAAAAATATACAGAAGAAAAAAAAAGGTAAATTTTCCATATTTGTATTGTTCAAATAGTTTCATGTTCACACGTCAATCCTTCATGATTGTAGCCACAGCGGCACTCCCATGTTTAAAAATAAAAAACCAAATTCATTGTTTTTCCATTAATTTAAATGTTTATCCTAGTTTTTAGTAATTAGCACCTAATGAATTATAAAATTTTTGAAAATTCCAGAGACTTATTTTGAAACGATTACTGGGGTTTGTCTTTTTTATTCGGATAAATTGCTTATATCAACCGAAACTCTCACATAAATTGAGCATCGATATAGCATTATGCTCTTACATTAGAACTTACTTTTTCGAAATTCATTCCTTTTCTAGGAATTACGTCATTTCGTTTACCCTGCAAATTTGCATCTCCATCATCAACTAGATAGTAGACAAAGAAAAATGAAATAAAAGTGGAAAATTGATAATTCAAAAGGCCAATCTGAAATGGTACTAACTGCAATAAACTTCTGGCTGTTTTACTCGGGGCGATTTCTGTTGTTTTCTCAAAATTTCGTTCATTTTCATATTATCAGATACCATTCGCTGATTTTCTTTTTGAAATTCACTCAAAGACTAGAAAAATATGGAAAACCATGAGATCGTTGAGAATGAAATACTACAGTTACGTAATAAGAAAAATATAATAAAAAATTAATACAGAAGCTGAAATTTCAAAATTTCAAAATGTGAACTCGAAATTTAATGCATAAAATAAATTACTCACATTTTTCAGTAAATACGAAGATAGGGAAAGATCATTGTTATCTACAACAATAAAATTACATTTTAAAGATTGAATTTGATCTTACATTGACTTCGTTTCCGTTAGTAATAAGGTTTTGCTCAAAACAATAGGGGTGCGCTACTTACTTTTCGTAGAAACAGGTGAAAACAATTTCTTTCTTTTAACAAGTATTTCTTCGTAACTGTTTTCATCCGGACGTCTAAGAAACAAAATCAATTATAATCTACAGTAAAATTACTTTCAGCAGCAAATAAACTTCGAGAAAATGGATACTACGGAATTTATATAAATATTTTCTAAAATTAAGATGTTAATCCAAATTAAAATACTTCTTGCATTAGAGGTTTCAATTGGAGCATGGATTTTTCAAGTAAGAATTAAGAAGGAGAATACACGATGAGCTCATTCACATTATTAGTACTTATACTCAAAAATAAAGGAAATCACATACGGTTCTGAATACCATTTGAATGATGATAAAAAAAAGGTAATTGGAAAAAAGAAGCAATAATATTGGATTCTTGTACCATATAATTATGAAGAAAAGTTAGGACAAAACGAAGAAATGTTTACATGAGATAGACAATAACTGATACAGACTGAGATCCAATAACTAGGTACTAACCGTTTCACGGAAACTGTAGGAATAGTAATTACATTTTCGTGTTCTACTACTTCATTTTCCTCATGTCCTTTCAAACGCTGATAGATTTTAGAAAAGAAATCGACTATAAGGCTCATTTTGATAAAATTATTTCATAGAATAACACCATGATAATCCGTTCCAGGCTAATAGATTAATGAGATACTGAACAAATAGAACATTCACGAAATAAAATCTGCGCGCAGCTTATCGTAAAACTCGGGATGTATTTAAAAATTTCAATACTTAAAGTGTGCATACGACTCAGGCAACTCACGAATGTTTACCATACTTTCATCTGTTTATTAAAAATTTAAATAGTAGAGTAAGAAAATTCAAGATTATCATATAATTCTCCCAAAAACAAAAACTGCTTTTAATTACTCATGCGGGAAAATCCTTGTTACGAAGCCTTGTAATTGCCAAAAGACAAGACATTTAGCTAAAAGGGGTTCCCTCCATCTATAGATATCAAACATTGATGGTTATCAATAGTTATCGATATTTATCAATAGGTATCGATAGTTATCGATAGATATCGATAGCTTCTTTCAAAACTATTGGGAGTTTCATTATCCGCTAGGAGTGCTACAATCAACAAAAAGTAGAGGTGATGGTGTATGTTATCAACAATAGGTCGGTTTGTTTATAACAGATTCTATAAATAAGCTATTCATAGAATCTTTTGCAAACAGACAAGCCTCTTCAAATTTTTGAACAAATTCTTGGCATTTTAGTGTTTTAATATTATTTCTGCACCTCTAAAAGGTCATGTGTCTGCTTCTACACCAATATATTCAATAATTTGTAGATAAATAAGTTTTAACACTTATTCCTTCAAAACAAAACCAGGAAAAATCAAAGAAAAAACAAAACTTACATAAGATTTACATTGTTGAAAACATACACCATTACTTCTACTTTTGACAAAAATCCACTAGATGTCAGCCACTTTGATGGAAACTCCCAATAGAGGTTGTAGATGTTGGACACAGTCCAATTAACTCTTAACATCTCGTACACTACTCGGTAACACTGAACTCATAGTACATAACTTTTATATTTTTATTCTCACACACACTGTTACACCTAAGTGGGGAATCTATCGCTTCTCAACCAACGCTGTTGTTGTGTTCTCGTTTGTATTCTCATTCGTCTATCAAATGTCGTTACAGTGAATTTTTTCTTCATTTAACAAGAAATATGATCCTAGGTTTATCAACCTAATCACAGTAGATAGATGTTTGCAATTATGCTAGGAGGGCGTTCAGAAATTAACTCCGAATGACAACCATATCAAAAATTGAAAAACTACCCATTTGGAAATTCACCCCTGACTCCACCAATAAAAATGGTCGACGGTGGTTGTCCACACTCACATCGTTCAAAAATTAACCTTGATGGTGGGTGTGGACAACCATCACTCCGGTCCTGAGGTGGTTCACATTGTCACTGGTTGATGAAATTGGTTGTTGAGTTTAAATTTTGGGAAAATCAATTTCTTATCATATGGGTTGTTCTTTAATTACACATATTACTCATACAATTCAATTTTACCTATTAAATACTTAAAAATTATATTTAAAAACATGGTAACAAATTTTTAAATGTTTAATTATTAGTGACAGTGAATTTTGTTATAAGTTATTAAGAGATGGACCATCGTTGAAAAATTATAGTGACTGCCATTATGTGAAGTATTATGCAATTTTATGAAGACTTCCTTCTCCCATCATCTGAAGCAGGTAAAAGCATTATGATAAGTAGTAGGTTATAATACTGTGTTATTTCTTAATTAATAAGAGTTTGTGTATTTCTAGATGATGAAGATTTCTAAATGAGGAGCATCTAAGGAGAGGGAGAAAGAGGAGACAAACTGCTGCCCAGATATCACAAATACAATCATTTGTGGAGTATACTGTGCCTAGATTTACTGACACTGAATTCCAATCTCATTTCCAATTATTAGTGAATGCGTTTTGAATGGCTTTTAAAGAAACTTTCAACAAAATTGGCCAGAAAACTGACAGTTGGTTGTTTAAGTACATGTCCAAGGAAACAGTTACTAGCAGTACTATGGTTGTTTGCAACTCCAGATAGTTTCAGGTAAAAATCTTGTGAAATCAAATATTTTTAGGTTTTTATTTTCTAATATTAACTGAAGTGAACATTTTTTTCATGATAGATATGTTGCATGTTGATTTGATTTATCAAAAGGAACATTACATACCTGTTTCATGCATGTTTTGCATGTTCTCAACTGTTTGGCTCCAATCTTGATTTTGTGGCCAAATTGAGAAGAGAAAGATCATTTTGTAAAAATTCAAACATATGGGTGGTTTCAAAGGCATTATTGGAGTGGTGGATGGCACCTATGTAAAAATCAAGGCACCATCTGATAATGCACAAGTTTACATCAATCATAAATGTCTCTATGGGATTACATTCCAAGCAATTTGTGATGATAATTGTCAGTTTATTGCTTGTTTTGCTGGATATCCAAGTTTGATATCAGATACTAGAATATTTAGACAATCAGTAATTTATAAGGCCATTGTTGATAATCCTACAGCTTATTTTTTGCCATATGTATATATTATATGTGATGAAGCTTATAAGCCAAAACCTTTTTGTGTCCCACCATATCAAGAGGGATGTAATTTCACTCAATGGCAGTGAAACATCAACCATCAAGAGGGCGTTCAGAAATGTAACTCAGGGTGACGGGTGCGCAACCGTGGTGGACTATCACATGACTTGAAAATTAAAACGGTTGTCCATTAGGCCACACCCATTTCCGAATGACTTTAGGGTGATGAATGGTTGTCCCTTGGTTGTGGTGGACAACCCACTTATTTTTGAACGCATATAACGGTCAACCATGACCTCTAGACTATTTTTTATCAAATTCAAATATTTTTGAATAAACTGACATTCATAAGTTTGATGTGACAAATTGATTTTTGTGAGAATTTTAAATTTTATTTTGTTTTGTGCTAAATTAAATAAAAATGAATTATAATATTGTGTCAGATACTAGAACAGGAATGCCATTCATGTATGATGATCATATTCTTGTTCAACATAAGGATGATTGTAAGTATTAGCATAGACTTCATCATTTCTTAGTCAAAAAGAGAGAATAGCTCTTCAATAGGTTTTGTTTTTTTTTTCTTAGCGGACAATCTGTTGTGGTGCCAGTACACTATAAACAAAAATGGAGATTATTCAGTTCAAATTGACTCAGCTACTCCAGCCACGCTCGATATGTTAGTAGATTCTGATTCAGAATTAATCAGTATCAACGATGTCTCTGCTGTGTCAAAAAATAGTACTGCTGCAGTTGATGAAGTAGTATCTGATGATACTACTAGCGAATTATTACCGCTGAAAGATAAAAATGATGCAGTTGTCAGAATTCCCTCCGATGGTACCAGTGGTGACTCATCAGCAACAGTCAAATTACCTCATACTTCTAGACAACCCGATCTAGAAGTACAAAACAGACAACAAGACTTAGAATTACATCGACAACCGGAGGTACCAAGTACCTCAAACTATAAAAAATCCGTTATTTCAATGCCAAAAAATATTATGGAAGCTATACATAAAAATGGTAGCAAAGAACGGATGATACAAAACAAGCGCCGGGTAATACGATTCAACCGAAAACAAATCTTTCAAATATTGATTCTGAAAAAGAGGATCAAATACTATTTGAGAAACGAACATCCGAGGCTAGACTACAAGAAGAACTAGATGCTCGATATGAAGAAGAAATCGTAAACCTTGATGACTCACCTGTACAAAGTACAGTATATCATGCTGTAGAATTTAATGATGATCTGTGTACATCGACTGGGCCACTGTGGAAATGAGCAGATGTCTTGGAGTTACTGACATTGTTTAAAGATGCTGAGCATCTCTTCAAATCAACAACCTGTAAAAATTCAAAGGTTTGGCAACAGATTGCTGCCAAATTGGTCCCATACACAGCTAGACAATGTGAAAATAAATTGAAGTATCTGAAAAAACGGTACATTACTAAAATTGACAATATGAGCAGTGGAGATACCGGAAAAAAAAGAGTACACTGCAATTTTTTTGAAGAACTTGATGCCATATTTCATAAATTACACAATGTTCGTCCTCATATTGCTTCTTCGGTGAATGGACCAAAAAATATATGTGAAAAAGTTGTTACTGTCAGTGGATATGAAACCAGCGAGTCGACCTCTCCTGAAGAAACAACCGTTTCGACATGTCTGAATGAAGAAGTTGAATATGAAGATACACCAAAAATAAAAAAATTCGAAAATTAGACCTCAACCAGCATCATTGACTAGAAGTGAAAATCTTGTCTATAATGAAAGAGCTGTTAATGCTCTCGAAAGAATTGCGACGGCATTTGAGGCGTTCGTTGAAAAAATGTAATGAAGAAATGCAATTTGATTTCGAATAATAATCTATTTTTCATCGAAACATAGTTCCAGCATTGATCGACCAATCACAGAGCTAGTAGCATCGTTTGTCCTTCATGTGATATACATCTACATCGTCATTTGGTAGCGTTGTTTTTGTCGTCACAATGTGCTTCTCTTCGAAATTCACTCACGCGTGTTGGTGCTTGTATCGAGGAATCTAAATTTCAGAAATTTATGAAAAATACGAGGTTTGTGAACAGATTTTTTTTATTAACATTTAAATTTGTACGTGAAGATGTTATTTGTTTTGTTATTGTTATAGCTCATCTTAAAATGAATAATCCTCTTCGTCGTGGTGTTCCACATGCTTTGTGGAGGCGTTACATGGCAGAATTAATGGAACGCAATCCACAGCAACCTAATGCTGTCCCACCTGAACAAGCACCAGCAGCAGAAAGACAACCAGAAAATGATGTGAGACAACCTGAGATTGATGTGAGACAACCGGAGAGTGATGAACCACAAGGTGATCATGATCATGAACAAAATGCTAGATTAGACCAACGTGGAGATTTGAATGAAAGGTAAGAATTCAATATAATTTTGAGTAAAATGTTGTGTCCTCTTTACCATAACACAGCCCATTGAATTCAGCGATGGGATGCGATGAAATTGATAATTTGTTGACAATGATTATATTACATTAAATGGCATTAGTATAATATTACAAGGATGAAAATCCTGAAGATTCCCATCAATTGTGTTGTATTGCGTTTGTGCTCGGTTCCAATGAATAAATCGTCAAATTGTAACTATCTGTTTGTTTGTTTATTGTTTCACAGACTGCCTCTCCCACGTAACAAAAATAGACAACCACAAATTTGACAACCAGAAGTTCGAGAACCTGAAGAAATACCTGACGATAGACTGTTAGATCAAAGGTAACACTTCGATTATTATTCATCATATTTTGTTTATATCATTATTTTTGATAATTTTTTTCTTTCGATTTATATGTGCAGACCACCAAATCCGGTTCCCACTGCTGCAAATCCCTACATGTGGCCTGAATTAGCGCATGTTA
Source organism: Ericerus pela (assembly GCA_011428145.1). NCBI lineage: Eukaryota > Metazoa > Arthropoda > Insecta > Hemiptera > Coccidae > Ericerus > Ericerus pela. Next base: position 40,716 of record WOFM01000107.1, on the reverse strand, counting down.
CATGTGTAAATTGCGGGTTCAAGGGACATCGAACTACTCAATGTCCCTACCCAGGTTGTTGTTGCTACCGATGTAAACAATTTGGCCACATTGCTCGTGATTGTGAACAGTACATGAGTGACAGGTAAAAATTTGTTAATTATTTTCTTACTTCATTAATATTATCTGTCACATTTTTTAATTATATTATTTATTACAGAAGAAATTTGTATACCAATTGCGGCTTTTATGGACACCAATATCCGAATTGTCCCACTGGTGAAAAGGTATGTTATACCTGTCACCAGAGGGGACACATTTCAGTTGAGTGTCCGACAAGAGGCCATAGCAGCAGTAGCAGTAGTATTAGTCGTAGACTACAAGCTAGACACCAAAGTTCGTGAACCAGAAGTAAGACAACCAGAAGAAAGTAGACGTGAATTAGAACATGACAATGGTGGCCAAGTACATCGGGAGCAGCAACAACCGGATCGAATTTGTGTGATTTGTTTTGAAAATGAGAGGCAACTTTCATTCATCTTGTGTGGAGATTTTTGCATTTGTGAAGAGTGTTACTGTCAGCTCGTAGAACTACATGATACGAAAGTACCGTGCCCTATATGTAGGATGATCAGTCGCGAGACTGTTCGTATTTATTTATAAGTATCATGTATATATTATTCATTTTCTTTTTTTATCCTGTATATCTCTTTTCATTTAATGTATTTCAAGTGTTTTTTTTTTTTTTTCAATTTTATTTTTATAATATGTAAATTTTCATTTTTTTGTGATATTCGTTGTTCTTTTGTTAAATTCTGTCGTTAAATAAATTTTTTTTTCAAACATTATGTTATTTGTTTTGGACAGGCAGCAAAAGTAAACTATACTTACGAGAATTTGAATTGTAAAAATTTGGAAGATAAAATAATTTAGATAGAAAAATAAATAGCAGAAATATGTAGAATTTGATAAAGAAAATAACGACGAAAGGCAAAATAAAATTTTTTACTTTTTTTGGTGAAAAAGGAAACAAACAAAAATTGAGAAAACAACTGATACAAAGGGATATAAGTATATGTTTGCGTTAGTCGTCACACCTGAAAACATGATGAAGTTGGTCACCCTATGTGTACCTCACCAAATTGACCGAGTAGAATAAAAACGTATAAAAAATTAACTAATTTCTTTGGAAAATAATAGCCCAATCACACCTTAACTTTTCATAGTGCTAGAATATTCGTTCAATAGAATGTCAGTAGAAAGTGACAATATAATATGAAAATTAATAAATATTCTATGAATCAAACCGATATTCGATAACCTATATACCCATAATATTCATACAACTTTAGTTGACAACAATTTTAAAATAAAAATGACATTTATTACACATTTTGATTATACAATAATCTTGTAAATACACCGATAAATATTGACATCATTTACGGCGTCTTCATTATAAAACTACATCATCTGACTATTGACGCCAATATTATTACAAAAAATAAAATACATATATTTAAAACAAGGAAATATCACATCACAGTCACATTGTCAAAGATTGTCTCACTGTCCAAAATCACTGAGTAATCCCATTTCTAAAGCTAACTGATCTCAAAATGTTCTACCCTCTTCATTTATTACACTACCTTGAGTTAATAATTGTTCTTGTTCTGGTGCTACAATCATATGTTGCTGCAAATACACTGCACCTTCTGCCTCAAACCGAGGACGTAACGTATCAGAAGAATTCGTTAAACAAATATTATGTAGAACACACGCAGCTATAATAGAAGCTGGTATGAGGTCTGTGCGAGATATATCGAGATCCTTAAAACGACAAAATCTACCAAAGAATAAACCGAATGTACGTTTGATTACTTGTCGCGTCTTAGCATGTTGATGATTGAAGTTTCGCTGCCATTGAGTAAAATTACGTCCCTCTCGATATGGTGGTACGCAAAAAGGTTTTGGCTCATAAGCTTTATCGCCTAGAATATATTCATTTGTCGAAAAATAATTTGAAGGATTATCAACAATTGCCTTATAAATTTCTGATTGTCTAAATATTCTAGTATCTGATACTGAACTTGGATATCCAGCAAAACAATCGATGAACTGACGACTATCATCACATATTGCTTGTAATGTAATCCCATAGAAACATTTCCGATTAATGTAAACTTGTGCATTATCTGATGGTGCCTTGATTTTTACGTAGGTGCCATCAATAGCTCCGATAACACCTTCGAAACCACCCATATGTTTGAATTTTCGGGATATGATCTGCCTCCTCTCCGAATTTGGCCAGGAAATAATTATTGGCGCCAAACAGTTGAGAGCATGTAATACACGCAAAAAGCAGGCATGTAATGTTCCTTTTGATAAATCAAATCGACATGCAACAGATCTGTCATCAAAAAAACAGTAACATCAATTAGTATTATCAATTAAAAATTTAAAAATATATGATTTACAAAAATTTTTACCTGAAACTATCTGGAGTTACTAAAACCACAATACTGCTAGTAACTGCTTCCTCGGATATGTACTTAGGCGACCAACTGTCCGTTTTCTGGCCAATTTCGATGAAAGTTTATTTAAAAGCCATTCAAAGGCTTGTACCAATAATCAAAAATGAGATTGAAATTCAGTGTCAGTAAATCTTGGTACAGTATACTCAACAAATGATCGTATTCGCGATATTTGGGCAGCAGTTCGTTTCCTCTTTTTTTGTCTCCTGGGATGCTCCTCATTCGAGGAATCTTCATCATCTACATAAATACAAAAAATCTTATTAATTCATATAAATAAAACATATTATCACCTACTAATCATAATGCATTTACCTTTTCAGATGATGAAAGAAGGAAGTTTTCATAGAATTTCACTGTACTTCGCACAATGGCAGTCACTATAATTTTTAAACGCTCATCCATCTTTTAATAACTTATAATAAAATTCACTGACACTAATAACTGAGCATTAAAATATTTTCTAATTATTTTTTAATTAACATTTTCATAATATTTAATGGTAAAATATGAATTTGTGCATGATATGTGTAAATAAACGAAATCTCCCATGTGATAAGAAATCGATATTTCCAAAATTTAAAATTGACAACCAATTTCATCACCCGGGGTGACAATGTGAACCATCTCCGGACCAGAGTGATGGTTATCCACGCCCACTGTCAACTGAGGTGAATTTTTGAATGTGGTAAGTGTGACAACCACGGTCAACCGTTTTTATGGGAGGAGTCAGGGGTGAATTTCCAAACGGGTAGTTTTTCAATTTTCGATGTTGTTGTCACTCGGAGTGAATTTCTGAACGCCCTCCAACATGCTAAGATGCAACTTGTTATATAACGTATATTTGCTTTATTTTTTGGTAGATTTTGTTGTTTTAAGGATCTGAATACATCTCGCAAGGACCTCATACCAGCTTCTATTATAGCTGCATGTGTTCTGCATAATATTTGTTTAACCAATTCTTCTGATACATTACATCCTTGGTTCGAGGCTGAAGGTGCAGTGTATTTGCAGCAACGTATGATTGTAGCACCAGAACAAGAAAAAATGTTCATTCAAGGTGCTGCAACAAATGAAGAGGTTCGAGAATTTTGAGATCAGTTAGCCTTAGAAATGGGATTACTGAATGAAGATAGACAGTTAGACAATCTTTTACAATGTGAATGGTGTGTTGTTTCCTTGTTTTAAATATAAGTATTTTATTTTTTCTAAATAATATCGTTGTCGATAGTCAGATGATCTTGCTTTGTAACGAAAACGTGGTACTGATGTCCATATTAATTGTTGTATTTTCATGATTATTGTATAATCAAATTGTCAAATAAAGATCTTCTTTTTTTTTAAACTGTTCAAAAATTTTGCATCAATATTATGGTTATATAGTTTATCTAACATCAGTTTGAATCTTAAAATATTTATTGATTTTCATCATCCTCTTGTCACTGTACTTTTGAATTGAACAAATATTGTATTACAAAAATTTTAGGTATGAATTTGCTGTATGTTCAACACAAATGATAAGGTATTTTGAAGATTGTATAGTTGACTAATGGATTATCGAGAGAAATGCATTTGAAAAGAAGATAGCAATTAGACGACAATAATAATAAAATTTAAGGATATTTGATATGAAAATTAATTTTAAGGTATATAACTGGCCTATGATTATCAATGATTATAAGTACACCGTTAATAATTACTGGGCCATACTCTGCTTTCTGTTTGAATTTATTAAAAAAGTATACAAAATGAGATTTGACAAGGAAAATAGAGTTGAATACTGAATACATAATATTATATGTAAATATACGTATTATTTTTGTTATTTTATATTCATTACAAACCTTCAACCCATTTTTTTCCTGAACTTTCATTTAGCCATCTTCAAATCTGTAAACAATATATTTCACAAATATTCATTGAAATTATCATCACTGGATTTTGTAGAAACGAGTATTAATTACCTTCTAAGGAAATTAATAAAAAAAGGTTCACAAAAAACAATATATCAAATACAAAAATATCAAAAACACAAACAAATACTGTACAAACAAAAAATGAAAAGATAATAAACTAATACATAAGCTATAATTACAAGTATATACACAGAGTATCATGACATATCGTATGACAGATAGGACATGGTACTCCTGCATTGTGGAACGAAAGTAACTGAAAATAACAATTTTTGCCAATACAAAAATGCAAGGAATAAATGATAACTGCCTCTTATTTTTGAAACACACACACAAATCCTATCTTGTTGTCCAATTCCTTTTTTGGCAGCTAATCTTAATTCTTTTTCTTCTGGAGTTTCATTGTTATATTTCAAGGAATATTTAATTCTTTGTTTGTTTTCAGAATTATTTTTAATATTTTACCATTTTGGATTGTTTGATAAGCCAGTTTCAAATTTTTACCAAACAGAATTTTTTTCAAAATTTTATTTTATTTTACTATATGTATCAAAAGATATTTTTGGGTTCCTACTGAGATTTTTCTAAGTTTGTTAATCCTTCTTATTTTGGGAAAACATTTATTTTAAATTTGGGGGCAAATTTTCCTCTTGTCAGTTGGACTAAAATTTTTGAAGTCACCTGCTTTTTCTAGCCAATGTCAAAAGTTGCATCCAAGTTGCACTTATCAACAAAGCGATTTCTCACTCAATAAGCATTTTTATTCTTGAGTATTTTCTTGCCTGGAACCACAGCAATTTCCCACATTGAGGTCACCACTGTGGCTCTTTAGTGTAGGTAGCTTTACCTACACAAGGTTCATAAAACTAATTGTGGTTTACATGTTGGGCAACCAAATCATTTCTCAGTATCAGCAAACAGCTAGTTTAATGCCTAACCATACATAATGCATATTGAGGAGCAATTAGGCAGAGGGTAGGCACTAAGCAGTTCCCTATATGGTCCACAACTTGTAGATTATCAGTGAGTATGTAGGTACATATATACTCGCCTCCCATTTTAGCATCTACTTTTAAATTTAGATGCATATAGACGATGTATTTTATTTAGAATGTTGACGCTAGGCCAATCCTTGGAAGGAATAAGAGGGAAATGTCCCAAGAATATACTGATACAGGTAATGAGTTAGTATGCCATTAACAATGTTACATTTTGGGGTTCTTTTTGGTTCAACATTTTCTAAACACTGTTGCATTGTTTGAGTTTTGAGGTGACTTGACATTAACCTCACACTGCCCCAGTATTTGGTGTTACCTTTATATTTAATACCGACACCAATTACGAACAACTGAGTTCAGATTAAATATAGTTTTGCTTGATTAAATCGTGAAATAAACTTGAAAACACATTCTAAATCAAACTTAATTTATTAAAAGAAAAATGAAACATAATATTAGAATAACGCCATATTGATTAAGACAAGAAGTGAGCGTCACCTCATGACCAGAAAACAACTTATGATATAACAGCACAGATAAAAACGACGAGAACTTGACTGTGGGAGATCTTGATTGCAGTAGTACCAACTACTGACATCTAACACCCCCTTCCTGGCGAGTGTCGAGCCGTTTTTATTGAAATCTCTTGAGAATGAATGTTCTTGAGTTATCACAGACTTGAAGAATCACAGCAGCTTGAGAATCATAGGAACTTGAGTTTACTTAATCTTAACAAAACCAAACGAGTATGACGCTCCAAAAACAAAACAAACTTAAATTCTTAAATTTTGGTCATAATACTAAACAAAATTGAACAAATAAAATCACAAAATTAATTGACCAGAAAAGAGAAAGGAAAAACGTCAAAATTAACAAACAAAATGAGAATCATAAAATTAATATTAGGTAACGAGTCACCTGCAAACAAAATAATATTAGTATTTTCAAATAAAAATGATACTTAAAAAATAATAAGTCTTCCTGAAAATAAAAGAACACATGATTAAACAGGAACAAAACAAATATAAAAGTATCTGAAACAGAAAATACAATTATTAATATTATTCTTGATCGAGAATTTGAATTCATCTTGATGGAATACATCTGGAACAATAAACAGATATATTAGTATTTCATCAAATTAAATAGATGAGTTCATCAGACTGCTTGACATCAACTTGGTCTTGATAATAAAAGAAAGAAACTTGATTTAAAGAAATGTCGACTCTTGAGAAAATTAATTTACTTGAACTAAACTTGTCATTATTTCTTGAGGTTAGAGTCAATATTATAACATAATTTTGAGTATGAATTATATTCAGCAAACCAGGAAAATACGAAACTCGTACCCAATTTGGAATTATCCGAACTTGACTAATTATTTTCTTGATTCTTGAACTTGAAACTTGATTTACTTGACCGTTAATATTTTTCTAAAATTTATACAACTTACAAATTTTGAGAAATTTCTTCTATTTATGAATAACAGAAGTTTAACAAATTTTCATTTATGAATAACGAAAATTTTATTAGCTTGACTTGACTTGAACAATAGAGATGGTAACTTGATAAATTAAAGTTTTCGGATATTCTTGAGTGACTCTCTTGACTTACCATTTTAATTGCTTAACAGTTTTTCACGTAAAAACTCATGTTGCTGAGCCGTAAGAGGTTTTGTTAAAATATCAGCAACTTGATTATTTGTTGATACATGAACAATTTTGAGTAAGTTATCACAAACATACTCTTTTACCTTGAGATATCGACGTTCGATATGTTTAAGTTACCATGATTATAGAAGATAGATAATAAGTTACAGGTAGACTGATTATCTTCATACACGGTAACTTGAGTTTTAAACTGAGGAAAAGTTTCTTCAGTTAACCTACTACAATAGAGCATATGACTTGAAGCAACAGCAACAGCTACAAACTTGGCCTCAGTAGTTGACTCAGCAATTACATCTTGTTTTCTGCTGCCCCAAGCAATTGTATTACCAAACTGTTTAATACAATAGCCAGTAGTGGATTTTCTTGATTTATCTGCTGCAAAGTCAGCATCAACATATGCAACAATATCTACATCAGGACTTGAGTAGGTTAAACCTAAGTCGGAGTGTGTTTTAAATAACGAACTACATGACTTACTAAAGTACGATGTAACTCCGTAGGTTTTTCTTGAAATCTAGCTAAGAAACTTACCGCAAAAGAAATATCTGGGTGAGTAGTATTAGCTAAATATAAGAGTGACCCAATAGCCGTCCTATACGAATTATGAGGAAGTAGGGGTATTTCTTGAATTTTTGGAAAATTGGCAAAAGAGTTCATTGGAACTAAACGTTCACCACAATTTTCTAACTTGAATTCGTGAATTAGGGTTTTGATATAGTCCTCTTGATGTAGACGAAGATTACCAGTGTTATTGTCAATTTCAATTTGAAATCCAACGTAACGACTTGGGGAACCTAAGTTCTTGACTTCAAAATTTTCTTGGATACTCTTGATAGCATCTTGAACAACTTGATTGCTAGAGCCCATAATTAAAATGTCATCAACGTATGCTAACATTATGACAAAATTATTACCACTTGATTTCATAAAATGCAACCTTGACATAATAATGGTTCAAAACCCTTACTCTTGAGAATTCTTGAAAATTTTACATACCATGACCTAGGTGCAGTAGCTAACCCATACACAGCTTTATTTAACTTGAGTGCATAAAGTTTGTTGTCGAGATCAATACCCTGAGGTATTGAGGTATATTTATCTCAATCAATTTCACTATTGAGAAAAGCAGTCTTGATATCTAGCTGTGTAATACTTAACTTAAGTTTACAAGCTAAAGAGAAGAACCAATGAATTGTGGTTGCAGTTGCAGTAGGCAAGTAGGTATCTTGAGTTGAGTATTTTTCTTGATCAACAGCACCAACTATTACAAGGCGAGCTTTAAAAGCTCCATCAGGTTTAATGGTAAAAATCCACTTCCACGGAAATAGTTGATGACCCTTAGTATTTGATTTTGGGACAATTTGCCAAACCTTGTAACAATTTAGAGACTTGATTTCTTGAGTAATTGCTTCCTTCCATTTGGGTCAGTCAGGTGATTTTAATGCCTCTTTGTACAATTGAGGTGCATTGGGAGAAGAAATCTCTGTTTCATCTCTTTTATTATTCGCATCAGAGATACGAAGAATTTGCACTGAGCCATTAATCACTTGACTTTCTTGAGAAAGATCCCAATTATAATCAATTTCGATTATCTCATCTTGGGAATTATCTTCACCAACTTGAACTTGAACAACAGGAGGAGCAATATCTTGATTGGGACTTGGACTTGAATCAACTTGATTCTCTACCAAACTATCATTACAAGCAACGTTAGTTGGTTGAGAATTATCTTGATTTTCAACTTGAGTTAAATTTTCATCAGGAAAATCTAATTCTTGATTACTAAATTCTTGAATAGTTTCTTGACGTTCATTAATTGCATCCCTAAATGTTTTACTTTCGTCGAATTTGACATTACACGAAACGTTAGTCTTTTTAGTAGCAGGATTATATAAAATATAACCTGTTTTAGTATAGCCTACTAAATATTGTTTTGTACTAACTACATCAAATTTTCAACCAGTGGGTTGATTTTCTTGAAGTACATAAGCTAGACAGCCAAAAACGTGAATACTTGATAAATCAGGCTTATTACTGTAAAACATTTCATAGGGTGTCTTGAAATTTAGTGCTCTATGTGGTGACCTATTATATAAGTATTCGGTAGCATCAGCAGCTAAGCCCCAAAAAGAAGTAGGAAATCCACTCTCTTGAATTAATGAACGAATCTTGACCTCAATAGTTCAATTAGCCCTCTCAGCAGTACCATTATGTTCACTAGTATAAGGACCAGAGGTTTCTCTCTCAATTCCTAATTCTTCGATTAACTGATCCATGGCCTGATTAACAAATTCAGAACCATTATCACAACGTAAAGTTTTACATTGGCCTTCTTGAGGGAATTGAGCCTTAATTCTCTTGACATACATCTTGAAAAACCTGGTCACTTCATACTTTTTCTTGAGAGCAAAAATACTAATATAACGAGTATAATCGTCTAAAAATATTAGTAAATAAATATTTTTCTTGACAAAGGTAGGGGGAGAGATAGGGCCAATCACATCAGCGTGAGTTAATTCACCTGGTCTTGAAGCTCGTTCACAATCTTTATCGAAACGTTTACGAGTCATTTTTGTTTGGTTACAAACTTGACAATCTTGAAATGTGTCCGGACAAATTATGTCCGGGACACCAATAGCAACAGAACAAAGACGATATAAATTTGGAGAAGAAATATGTCCCATCCTATGATGCCAAATATTCCCTTCATTCACCAATTTTGTTCTTTGTTCGTCACTTATCATTTTCTTGACTTTTCGATTTTTTCTTTTACCAGTTTTTGTACGATAAACTGGTAAAGAATTCGAATTATTCTTAACATTACTTGAATTTTCTTGACTTGATACCCCCTTCAAATCCTGCACAATTTTACCTGAATTTGTGGAATCGACATTACTTGATTTATTTTGTTGACTTTTACTTAACTCCATTTTATCGAACTCATCGATCCAGGAGTCATCAACATCAGACCCGTCAGTAGCAACATTAGACCCATTACTATCAGACTTTTTGTTATCAGACGATTTACTTGATTTGGGGTTGACTTGGCTTTTATTACCCAGACCACTTTGATCAGCAATTTCTGACAAACTCGGATCATTAGTGTATTCAGATAACAAAATTGATTTACCTTTAAATATTCTTAATAAAGCCTTTTTGTAGTTCTTGATATTTTTTTCATACTTGAAGGGACTAATTGATATCTTTCTTGACTTGATACTATCTTGATGAGCGGTTTACTTAACCCGACCTCTTCTTGCCTGTGAAATGTAACTTGATTAGACTCGAAGAGTAACTTGATATTATTGTCTTTAACAAAATGGTTAACACTAACAAGCCCATTTGCTAGACCGGGAACTACTAAGACTTCTTTTAAAACAAAGGTAAATATTCTTGACGATGATTCGTGATTTAAGGTAAATAATATTATACCCTCACCCGTAGCCTTTAATACACTATCTTTACCAGCTTGTCCCAAAGTTTTATTTTTTGGGAAAGCTCAATAGTTTAAAACTTGGTGAATGTGAGCTACAGCATTATTTGTGGCCCCACTATCAATCACGAAAACATCGGTATCTTGATTACGTGAATCTTGATTTAGAGAATCTTGATTATTAATTAAATTTAAATTAATTAAATGCAACTCACTTGAGATACTGTTCGGATCCGGTTGCGGCGCAGGACAGTTACGTGCTTCATGACCCGGTTTTTGACACCGGTAACAAACCTTTTTGTTACCATTGAAGCATTTATCCACCGTGTGCCCATTCCAGCCGCAATCCTTACAGCAAACTTTCTTCTCTTGATTTTCCTTCTTGACGTTTTGATTTTGTTTTGCGGGGGCAGTAGGAGTTGTCTTGACACTTGATTTATTACTTGATTTGTCGAGGGACTTATACATAACATTACTTGAAGAAGAACTTGATATTGGAGCAGGTGATTTACCTGACTGAGGTGTCGAGGGAGTCAACGCTGCCTTCCGTGCGTAATCTTGATGCTTAGGAGCACTCTTCGATGGTTTAGCAGACGTCGACTTCTTCCTTTCTACGTAATCCAAAAGGGATGTACGTAGCATTTCCTCAGACAAGTCTTCACCTGCTCGAGCCCATAGGGTATCGATGACTGCCTCGAACGAAGGGTTTAATTTTTGAATCAACTTGATTAGCCAGAAGGAGGGTGGAAACACTTGACCAAATTTCACTAAACTTCGTCGGGCGGCATCAAATTTAGACAAAAACAAAATTAATTCGGTATTGTCCACATACTTGAGTTTGTTAAGGTGGTTCATGACAGCAATCATGTAATGAATCGTCTTGCTACCGTACTGCCTCTTGAGTTCTTGATAAATTTTGCATGCTGATTCAAGATGAAAGATTAGTGTCTTGTTCGGTTGCGCTACATTCATCTGAATCAGGTTTTGTACTTGAGCATCGACTCCTCGGCGAATGTTCTCAGGTAGATTGAGGTGTTCAGCTTGAGGGAATGCGATCCACTCAATCACATTTGCCGCCGCTAAGTCGTTCTTGATATCCCTCTCCCACATCTTGAAATTTTGCTTACCCTTTAGCTTCTCATTATTACCATATGTACGCAATGGAATCAATGGAACCATTTGAAATTGGCCCATAGTTGGGTAACATTGATACTGAAACGAAGTATTCATTGGAGTATAAATGTTACCCGATAGCGTTTGATTCGCATCGCGCACAAATGAGCTTGAATCTTGAAATGCCATAGGGTAACTTGACACTTGAGGTGCAGGCATAAAGCCTGCTCTTGATTCTTGACCAACGTTAGTTAGTTCGGGAGGAGGAACGAACTGACTTTTCGGCGACATTTTTGAAAAATCAAGCGCCGCAAGTGCGTTTGACAAGGAATCGACAATCATGCTATCGACATTCGACGACAGTTTAATTTCTGAAACAATATTTGAATAATTTTTAATATTTACTTGACTTGAGATCAATGACATGGCAGACGGTGATTTGCTTGAATTTGATGTTTCTACTTGATTCGACGAGCTACTTGACGGACGTGAGAACGACGTAGATGAGATATCTTGACTTAACATACGTAATGGTATTATTTTATCTTGATTCGGCTCGATGGATGATGATGACAATTGGCCTGGTTGAACCTTCTTGACAATTTTTCCAGAATCCGAAAAGGTAATGGTAATTGTCGGTTCAGCCATAGTACTCGACGTAGTCTTGATTTCACCAGCCATATCTGACAATTCTTGAACCAGCGGTAAATCTTGAATTTGCACAATCTCGTCTAGCGTATCGGTTGTCACTGTATTCACGACCGGATTGAATGACACCTTCTTGATTTTTGATACCGGTTTCTTCTTTGTGAT
>WOFM01000107.1:0-25615 GCA_011428145.1 Ericerus pela | reverse complement strand
ATAAAAGGAACAATCAAAAGGAAAACCAAAAAACAATAATAATAATAAAGACAAAAAAGAAGATGAATGACCAATAAAACTTTCATACATGGTCAAAAAATATAGAAATAATGAGGATTGGTTATTAAATCAATGAATATAAGATAATTCAAAAAATGAGAATTACAAACCATTAAATAAAAAAATGTTAATCGATTGTGGGGCAGAGGTCCACTTAATATTGAAATTAGAAAAATTAATTAATGTAATTAAATTTAAAATACCAGTAAAATTGCAATGCGCATTAAAAAATACTTTTTTATATGCGACACATATGGGTAATATGAGAATTTTAGTCCAAAATGATAAAAATATTCAAACTGCCATTGAATTATTAGAAGTCCATTATGTACCTGATCTATCACTAGACATTATGTCTGGGATTAAGGTGACTGAATTAGGGATATTACACATGGACCTAAGAAAAAATAAAATACAGAAGTACTTTATTGAAACAAGGGATGTTTTATTCACTTCATACAAGATTGATGGTATTTTTCAATTAGATTATAACTACATTGAATTTAAAAAAAAATGCATGCCCACAACTCAGAACTCAAACAATGATGAATGGGATTCCTTTTCAGTAAAGCTAGAAATAAAAGAAGAGGAAGAACCAAACATAGAAATTGATAATAATCAAAATAATAATAATAATACAGAAATATTAAATGAAAATAACATGACTAATGAACAAAACATTGCATTAGAAAATAATGTTAGTCAAAATCAAAATATAGACCAATCACAGAATTAATTAAAAATAACACAAATGAATATAAAAAAATAATTTGGCATAGAAGATTAGGCCATCTTAATGGAAAATATATGTGATATTTACATAAAGTCACATTAGGTTTTCCAAAAACATTAAATTTTAGAGAAGACAACATTTTAAATTGTGAAATTTGCAAAATTGCTAACAGTCAACGTCGAGGTCACAATAATAATAGATATAAACCACAAAGGAGACTCGAAATAATTTCCTCTGATATCATGGGGCCATTCACCCATACAATAGCAAATCAAAAATGTATATTAACATTTATTGATAATTATAGTAAGTATATTTTTGTGATCCCCATATCCAACAGAAGTCAAGTATTTAATGAATTTTAAAATATTTTTTTATCTATGAAAAATAAATTCCCTGAAACTCCAATCAGTCAAATTAGGTGTGATAATGCGAAGGAATATACAGATCAAAAATTAGTAAAATTTTGTGAATAAAATGGGGTACAAATAGAAAATGTAGTCCCTTATTCACCAGGATTGAATGGAGTTGTTAAACATCAAAATCAGACATTAATGAAAAGAGTGAGAAGTCTTTTATTAGATGGATATCTAGACATAAAATATTGAGCACATGCCATAGCAACAGCTGCATATTTAATTAATAGGTCACCCACAAGGGTTAATACTGAATATAAAACACCATATGAAATTTTTTTTGGTAAAAAACTCAATTTGGATAATTTAAAAATTTTTGGTTCATTAGTATACAGACACATTCCATTTGAAGTACGTCAACAAAATGCTACAAAATCTAAAAGTAAAAATACTCAAAGAATTGATCCCAAACTAGCCCCAAGGGGAGAAAAAGGAATACTTATGGGATACATCACAACGGAATATTCTATCAGAGATCCTTTCTCCAATAAATTTAACATATAACGCGATGCAAAATTCAATGAAAGAAAAAATATCTGATATTAAAAATTGTGAAGAGGAACTGGTATTGAAACCAGCAGAATTCATAAAAAATATAAATATAATAAACATCAATACATTTAATATAACTAAAACAATAGATAACAGATGGATTGAGGACTGTATATCAACTTGCTATAAAGATGTAAGAAATAATCTCTTCAGGAAGGAATGGATGCAGGCTATTGCAGATGAGTTTGTTTCATTAGGGGAAATGGACATCTGGGAGGAAGTTGATCATGAAAAATCACTTAAAACTATTGATACACGATGGATTTTTGTAACAAAACCTAACGATGAAGGTTATCATCAATCCAAAGCAAGATTAGTTGCCAGAGGATTCAAAGACAGAACTGAGTATGAACTTGGCCAAGTCTTTGCCCCTGTCATCCCTATTTGGTTGGTTAGATGGTTTTTATCAATAGTTAATAAATATGATCTACACATGATTCAGTATGATGTAAAAACCACATACTTGAATTCCCCAGCAGTAGTACCCATTTATTCAAAAACCCCTGAAGGATTATTAATGGAAAATAATAAATTATTAAAATTAAATAAATCAATATATTGCTTAAAAACATCCTCAAAATCCTGGTATAACCTTATAAACGATTATATACTAAATATGGGTTTTGAAAGGTCCAAAACAGACAAATATTTATATTTTAGAAAATGTAATGAAAAAATTATTTTTATGGTCACATATGTTGATGACATTTTAATGGCTTCAAATGCCATTAAATGGATAGAAAATGTAAATAACTTTCAAAAAAAAAAAAAATTCACGATGAAAATTATAGATAATCCACACTTTTACTTAGGTTTTGAAATTATAAGAGATAGGAAAGAAAACACTATAACACTAATACAATCTAGATATAGAAAAAAAAAAAAAATAATCAAGATTAAGCAAATTTTATTAACACTCCAATAGAAACCTTATTAAAAATTGAGGAAGACGAAAACTCTGCAGATGACACAGAATATCGTTCTATGATAGGTGTCTTATTATACCTAGCAAGAATAACAAGGCCAGATATATCATTTGCTGTAAATTTCTTTTCAAGATTTCAAACTAAATCCAATCAAAAATTAAAAAATCACATCAGAAGGATATTTAAATATATTAATACTACAAAAGATTATTCCTTAAAACTTACAGCTGACAGCAAAGACATACACTCATTTGTTGATGCTTCGTATGCACTGGATGTCAAAGATCATGAAATTAGGATTTCAAATTTGGATCCAGCAAAATCTGTATTGGGTTTTTTAATTTACTTAAGTGGAGACTTATTAAATTGGAATGTCAGATGCCAAACTATAGTTGCAATAAGTTCAACTGCGGCAGAAATCACTGCAGTTTTTGATACATTAGATGATATACACGTAATATTTTTATTACAAAAAAATATATTTCAAGGAACAGAACCGGTAAGAATCTTTGAGGATAACATTTCGGCCCTGAGAATAATGTCTGGGAGAGCCCAAAAAAAACCAAGAGCTCTTATGATAAAATGCTATGCCATCACTCAATCAGTCAAAGACAAAGAAATAGAATTCAAAACAGTGAATACAAATTCACAATTAGCAGATATTTTAAGAAAAAGTCTCGATAAACAAAAATTCAAAAACCTAGTTGAAAAAATATTAATTACATCAAATTTCTCATATTAAGTCATCAACTTCAAAAATTTGTAAAGGAAAATCGTTTATTTAATCAGGGAAGGAAAACCAATTATTGAAGCTCAATATGTCAAGTCACAAACTGTCAAATATATTAATCTCAAATTTTGCATTTCAGGACTTGAAAATATAATGTTCGAGAAGAGAAGAAGAAAATTCACAGGTTCCAACAAAATTCAAAACACATTGTACTTCTAGGCTAAAAAATACTTGTTGAAACAAAATTCATTTTTGTGTGCATATTCATTATCATCTCTTTTAATTCAATGAACGAATGAATAGAGAAATGAATGTAAATCCATGTTCATACCTTATGACATTTTATCACATTTCAGAACACCCTTTCTCAAAATGTACAGGTACAATCTAGTCATTCAATTTTAATTAGTTCATTGTCATTGGGAAATGAAAATGTATACGTAATTATGTAATAAATACAATAATTTATTTTCATATAAAAACTAGTCATACTAGCAATCCTTAGTTTACGCTCGCTTGTTTCATTGGACTATGGAGGGGGGATGTTGTTCTACACTCTATCTTCACTCGCTCGTAAACCATTAGCGCTACTACTTTTAATAATATATACTAACACTTTCAGGTTGTGCAAACAAACATAACTTGTAACTCTCGAACATTGTAAATGCTGAAATACATTTCCCACTCAAACCTTACTCTTGTTATGGAGGGAGATCGCTCATCTTCCTCAAACTTGTAATTTATATTCTTGTTTAATGCATAATAGTATTTCAAATTAATTTGTTCTTTCCTTGGAAGTAGGGCTTGTAAGCACAACCATTACCAGAACAATAACCACTAAATACCTAAATAAATTGACAACATAGATTTGGGAACCGATAACCAAAACAAACAAATTTCACATAACCAGTAACTAAATCCCACAAAATGATGAAGCCATTAACCAGAACAATAACCAGAAAGAATCAGTTTTTATCAGTTTTTCTGAAATATCAGTATTATTGACTATTCTTTTCAAAAATAACCCATTATTTCCTATAAAATTATCAATTATTGATAATTTAACCTGAAGAAAAATTTTTTTTAATCTATTTTACCAAAGATTTTGTCTCGATCAATAACCATTAACCACAACCAATAACTATAAAAATTTTTTTGGTTAACCCGAACAATAACCAGTAACCAAATAAGTACATTTTTAACCAATAAATAGTAACCAGCAACCAATATAAATTTTTATTGGTTCCCAGTAATCAATAACCTCAAAAATGTTTTGGTTACAAGCCCTACTTGGAAGTAAACCTCACTTCAAATATTGTATTTTAGTTGATCGTTAATATAGGTAATTCTGCAACTGTTCAAATTGAGTTCTTCTTTATTTCTTCAACGATCCTCGCACTTTCTCACATCATGGTAGCCATTGCTATGGTTTAATCTTGAAAACTCATACGACAGTAAGATCAATGCAGATTATAATTTAATTTTTTATGTGAATTATTTGTTGTGCAAAATTTAAATTTTATGTTAATTTATGTATGAAATATTTTCGTGTTTTTTCAAAGTTTATTGAGAACTTAAATATTCAATTTTTTGAATAGATAAAAAAATTAAAGTTCCTGATTTACTAAATGGCTAATCCTGGAAGTATCAACTGCAAATCCAGTAAGGACTGTCAAAGAACAGCGAACAACCTGATTGTCAACTATTTGTTCCCATTTTCACAGAACTCACTACAGATCCACTCCTACAAAAACCAACACTTTTGGGCCAACTTCAAGCATCAAAATTTCAACGAAGAACGACATGAGTAATTATAACAGAATAAGAAAAATTAAATTCACGCACAACAATAAGAGAAAAATTTTGCTGTAAGCAGGTAGTATGTATTGTTAATTATTGAATTTTGTTTTGGGGATTATGCATCAAGTGTCAAAAATAAAAACGTATGTCAAACTATATAAATTTAGAGGAATTTAAACTATTAGAGGAAGATTTAAAAAATTTATTTGAGAAATTTGAAGGAGAAAAAATAACAAAATTAAAAATAGAAACATTTAATTTTCCCTTTTTTGTTTATTTTACTGGAAAAATAGTATTAGAATAGTTTACGTTAGATATATCGGGACAAATTGAAGAAATTAGTAGTGAGAAGTGGCTAAAAATATTAGATTGCACCCCTAATTATTTTTCTTTGCAAATTTATATTTCTCCAGAAGCAGAACAAAAATTTATGAATAGATTTTTTAGTAATCAATAAATAAAATAAATAAAATAAAAATAAAAACTGGAGATAACAGAAAGGGATATTGAAAAAGAATTAATTAAAAGAATAGAGATAAAATCAATAGAAAATAGAGAATATAAGGCAATAATTAATAGTGAAAATAGTGTGTTAGGCTTTGAAAAAATAAAAGAGAACATTATGGCAACACCCACTGAAATTAAGCCAATTCAGGCACCATTTGGAAAGGTATTTAATGGAAAATATTATTTGGATTGGCGCAAAATGATAATTTCAGCAATAAGAGGAGCAGGTTATTATGATATCTTTGGAAATCATGAATATTTAAAATTATATATGTTAAGTCGAATTCACGCAAATGGAAAATGCGTGCACTGAGCAGTAGTCTTGCTGAATCCATGCAGTAATGAACCAAATTGGCAAGAGCGCGCATTCATCAACAAATTTGCCAAATACATGCAGAAATGTACAGAATGCAGGCAATCGGCACTTTTTTTTCTAGGATTGCACGCATTCATTATTTTAATGTTTTTGTTGGTTGAATAAATCAGCGCAATTGCCGAACGCGCGCACTATTGAAAATACAACAAATTTTTGTCAATTTAAAAGCAAAAAATTTTATCCATTTAAAACGTAAAAATTTCCAGCCAATCAGACTTGTCAGTTACGAAGAAAAATCTTTGTACGAGTTGGTAGTGCGATAATTAAGTATTAATTTTTGTTCTACACTTAGGTAAAAAATAATCTTCAGTTTTATGAAATTAATAAAGTAAGTATCTAATGCTAAGGAACCAAGGTTTCACTCGGCATTCAGGCACGTACGTTTCCCATGGCATGCAGAGTTGCAGAGGATTCCCGCTTTCTTGCAAGTACATCTTCCTGAGATACACTTCTGGTGACAGTTGCATCTCCTGTACCCTTGCCCTTTCCCAACTGAGCAAAGGCGAACCAACTCTCGCACCAAATATTCAACATCTGGAACGTTGGTCACTGCCAGTTTTTTACATTTTGATGCCTCGAGCGCATTCCGCTCCAATCGATTGTTCACCTGGCCGTGCTCTGTTCCAACAATGAAAATCATTTTCTATGTTCAGCACTACTACAACCAAGTTTCTAGGATCTGTGGGACCTTGGTCAAACTGCGGGATTCTGAGAAAAGTGTTGTCACCGACAACAAGCTGAGGTAACAATCCTCGCCCTCGCTCCAACATTTTGTCAGCCTGCTTCTTTAAATTTGCGGCAGCTGTCTTTCGATGACTGACAGCAGCGTGGTTTTTGGTAACATAGTTTGCTTCATTTTCTTTATCACTCGTTGAATTGGAGCCGTCTTCCTGAAGTGACAAATCTATTTTTTGACGTTTTGCAAGTGGAGAGGTGTACTCAATTGTCGCATCCAGTGTGCTGAAAAAAAAATGTAGCATTAGACACTATACTCATTAAAGAATTAACTTTTTAAATATTTCATTACGTACTTCTCGCGCACTTGTGCAAGTACTCTTTCAGTTCTACAGCTCTGCCTTCCTACATGTCTATCACTGTCCTCCACAGTTACCTCCTTAGCAACATTATGAGCATCGGTTATTTCACAGGAGTTATCTTCACAACATTCAGTAAATGCAGAGTCAATTACGTCATTTCCAGCAATCCTCAAGAAAGTTGTACTTATAAGAGACTTTTTGCGAATAATCGAACTTTCTGAAAATTGTTGTATTACTCACTTTTAATGCACCCTCATCGAGAACTCTCTCTGTTTCCTGTATCAAGGTCTCCAAATCTTGTGTGGTATGCCAAATTGGTTTTTACCAGTTACTCAAGTTTTGGTTTTCTATTAGCTACTCCATTTTTTAAATCAATTACTTACCTGGATTGATTCCTATAGTACGTAACGAGATACCATACACATGGTATCTGAAGACGAAAACATCAATAAAATACATGTTTTACCCGTGAGTGAATGAGGATGAAATTTGAAAGAATTGTCGAAATAAAAATGTTGAAGTGAAAAACAAATCAGAAATTTTAAATATAAAATTAATATTTCCCCACAGTGAGATATTCCAAAGTTCACTGTGGGGGAGAAAAACCGGAAGGGATAAGCCCAAGGTTTGTTCTCGCCGAACTCGTGTGCTATTTCATTATAAAAATCTAAAAGATCGAAAATTATACCATTTTCTCTCCACGTTTTTCCCCTATTTTCTCGGAACCTTTTACCCCATTTTGAAAACCTACATTCTTAACCACCAAATTCTCCTACCATACGTGACCACGTTAGCCGGACATATTGTTAAACAAAATAATTACGAGTGAACAAAAAATACCGATTTATTCCAAAATAGAAAAAACATACCTCTATTTTTCATGACATCATATTATTCATATTGTAGAATCGGACGAAGTACTTCGAAACGGACAAAAAAATTAACAGAATAAGAAAAACAAGATGAAGTAACGACGAGGTTTCATCAAGATGAATTTTATATACAATGTTAAAAAGCAAATTACAACAAGAAAATTCGTAGGTCTTACTAAAGTGAAGGTACCAAACGGAGTGATTTCTTCTTATCTTGAAAACTAAGAGCTAGCCCAAAAGTTTGCAAGAAAAGGAGAAATCACTATATCAACTTCCATTTCCGATAGCTAGTTAACAAAAAAAACAAGCCACGAGCAGAAATGGAAGATGATATTGGGAAAAAACGTCAGATAATGAAACTCCACTCTTCAGAGAAGAGTGTAATACATTATCTGGTTTCAAAATTTTACGGATACTTCACTTGGTCGAGTGTGATGTCATAGCCTGAACTTGGATTATCATTTTGAGTAGGTATTTCTTCCACAAGTAAGACAGGAATGTTATTAATGTCAATTCCAGCTGAGGCCTCCCTGTCAGTAACCTGTACAACAAAAATTTCTACGTTACTTAGCTTCAAGGAGGAAGTGTGAAAATCACATCTTCAACGGGGGGCTCCCCACAAGAGGAAAATTTGGAGGAGCTCTCGTGCAACAAGTGTGACCTGCTTGAATTCGAGGGGTCGTAAGAATGAGAATTTTGTAAGGTGCTCTTTGTAGTGAAGCACCCATTTATAATCGCCATCAGGCTCGGTTCTAAAATCAATGAGATCAACTTGCCCTAGATCGTTCAACTCTGAAGAGGTAATGGGACGGACTACAACACTACAAACTGATTTCTTCTTACATTTTTCAACGCAGCGAATGCAATTCATTATTACTTTTTTTTACGGCAGACATAGGGATGTTGGAATAAACCTCTTGTATTTTCTTATGCGTCTTCATTTCTCCCTTGTGTTGAACTGATTTGTGAATATCCTTGATGATGGTATCAAAAGTGTCGATGGTTGCCATAAGTTTACCATCTTTCTTTCGTTGAACTCGCGTCACACCGGCAAACTCCACCAACTCAAATTTTGTTAAAGTATGGTAATACTTCCTATTTTTCTCACCAGTCCACTCTGCCTTCAAGATACATATGGCCTGCTGCTGCTTCTTAGTCGTCCATTCAGTTGACTCCATGTTAGGTATCACGAAAAAAGTAACTATTTTTTTGTCACAATGATATGAAAATGATAGCGATAATTTATGTCGACACTATTGCAACTGATAAAACAGAATGACTTCTCTTCATACTTCCTTCTTTCTTTCTATTTTGTATGCGCGCATTCACCAGAAAAAACCTGCCGACTTCGTGTCAAAAATTGACTGAATCATATAAGATGCGCGCATTTGGCAAATTTGTTGATGAATGCACGCTTTTGTCAATTTGGTTGCCTACGGCGCGCATTCAGCAAACTTAGCTGCTCAGTGCGCTCATTTTCCATTTGCGTGAATTCAGCTTAACATATATAACACATATCGATAATTTAAATTTTAGGCCAGATAATCAAATGATTAATTATGCAAAATTCAAGATAACGCCAAAGCCTTCATATTAGAAAGAGTATTGAATGAAATAACAAAACAAATTGTACTACAGCAATAATGATGCTGTAAAAAATCGATAATATTTATGGTACAAAAACATGTTACGGCTAATATGGCAAAAGTCAAATGGACTGAATTTAGATTTCAACTGGGAGGTAATATGAGGGAATTTCTTAAAAAATGAGATGACCTCATAACCAATGTAAGAGATGTCAGAAAAGAAGTATCTGAAGAGGAAAAATTAGAAAATTTACAACTAGCATTATGTTATGAACAGGCACTTGCTAAAATGCAATTTGAAAGCCTACCCAAAAAAGAGAGGAATATAGATAATTTTAAAAGAATATTAAGAGAAGATGCAGACCAGAAATTTAGAGATCAAACCCTTAAAAAACAAAACATCACAAATAATAACAATGCATGTTGTGAGATTTTCCTCCAATCAGATATTTAGTTAGAAGTACACGTGTTTGTAGAATTGCTTTCTATAGATAGGACACCAAAACTGCCCATGTGTTGTCTCCATCATGTATATATCCTCGAAGGCCATAACCATCTAGCAGAAGGAAGTTTTTCCAGAGCAGGTTTACATGTTATGACGTCATGTTTGAAGTTCGGGTATTGTTTGATTGAAAACATGAAATTATAACTGATTTTTTCAAATTGGTTCGTGGCACAGCAGATACTGATGTGTGTTAGCATGTTGTGGGTTTGATTCCTATGTATTCTTATAAATTTTTTTATTTTATTTATTTTCATTTTTTATATCGCTTTTCGACGCTTACTTAATAAGTATTTAAAAAAAAAAGGCGCGCTTCACCACATGGCTGAAAAGTGATAGAAAAAAATGAAAATAAATAAAATAAAAAAATTCAAAAGAATACCTTCGATTCGAACCCCAACCTGCAGCATGCTACCCTACATCCTTACTCCTGTATCACAAACCAATTTGAAAATGACAGCTATAATTTCATGTGTTCAATTAAACAATAGACAAACTTCAAACATGACATCATAACATATAAATCTGCTGGAAAAACTTCCTTCGGCGAGATACTCATACATCAGCCCTTTAAGGCTGATTCTTCTAATTCTGTTCTTCAACGATAGAGTGTTTTTAGAACGAAATTACCGTAAAATACTATATCTTTATATCTATATATATAGACATAGTAAGGTGCAAAACGGAGTAATTTCATTCCCCGAAAACATTATCTATGTCTGATAGTAACTACCTATGGAAGTGTTAGCAGCCCTCCATTACATATATACATTACATAAATGCTTAAAGGAAATAAAGCACAATTTAAGGCATGGCAAAATTTATCTGGAAAGTTTTTGTACCGTAACTCTAAAGTCAACTAGAAAAAGATTGGAAATACCAATATTTTCGAAACTCTTTTATAATATATATAGCTTTACATGTTTTACATCTATGATCTAAATAGGAAATTTTATTTCAACGTAAGCAATACACGCGTCTCAGATGAGAAAATAAGATGAAAAATAGTGTATTTCTCTATCTTAACTGAGTTTCGAACCCACTAACTGTTGTAATTTCACCTGGCAACGGAATCAGACCAATCAGTGACGTCCCGACTGGGACGGTTGGGGGTGATTCAAACGCTCAGCCAAAAAACTCAGTCGACAAATTCACAAATTTCGATATCATTCGGCAAATCCGAATATTTTTGACAAGCAGCCTTGAAAAAAAAGGAAGTTTTTATTATAGGCCAAGTTCTTTTTTTATACAACAAATTCATCATACCAGACCCCCAAAAATTCTTTCGGGATGTCACTGAACAGAATCTATATTATTAAATAAAGATAGGCATGAAATGCTTCTTGTAAAAGCAGAAAAATGACAAAAACTATCCGCTTGGAAGAGAGCGATAACGATCGTGCAAGGTGGTGTTTTTCGTTATTCACCTACTTCACACAGTAACGAAGGAAGACTTCCTTAAATGGTGCTTTTGAAAAGACTATCTTACACCAAAAAATGTCCGACTCCTTTAGATTTTCTTTGCCGTCCGATACTGATATAAATACGTCGCGAGAATCGGCGATAAATTTCTCATTAAGGACATGAACCATATTTTCAGTTTTTATATAATAAGTTTTACAGTATGCCTTATTACGTTTTCCGTCCTTACACGAGTGTCTTCAAAGATTTTTTAGCTCATTCAGTACTTATTCCAGGACCAATAGGGGGAGACGTGCTTACCATTTGTGAAATATTACACTGAATTTTAAATTTCATTATTTCGCTCGCGTCTCTTCAAACCACGATGTTTCGGTTCAACAGTAAATAACATAAACATTCGGTGGGCCAACTTGTGTAAAATTTATTAATAACGTGAGTCTAGTCACGTAGAGCCGGAATAAGAACGTGCAATATAAAAAAATTTATTTTAAAACTAGAATCAAACAAAGAAAATTGGTAATAAAGATTGATAAAAAATATACACGTAGCCTATTAAAATAAAGAATCTAGAAATATGAAAATAGTAACTTTTAGAAAAACACGAAAATAAATTAACTTTCCCAAAAACTTCCACCGAATATAAGCTAGATAGCTGGAATAAAATGTTTAAGATTATTTGCCCGATGGTTTTAATTCATTAATAGAGGAAAGGACTATCCAATGCTCCAACACCCAGAGCGACTCCTCCTTCATCAGCACGGTGCCCTTTAGTTCGAAGCATATGACCGGCTTGCTTATTATACATTATTTTGTCTTTCGTTCTAAAAAAGTGAAAAAAAAATGCAGGACTTACAAAACGTTTTATCGCAGTAATAGAAGCTCCAAGTTACACTTCAGCATAAAGTTCGATCACTGATTTTTTTAATTTATTCACATTAAAATACTAATTTAAAAATAGGTGGCCAAATAAATTGCGAGCGATAAACTTACCCAATTATAACTCCATAAATACCAAGTTCACACACCACATCTTCTGCATCGACATTTTCATTATTTCCTGGTCGCACTATGTAATTACGAATAAGAGGCGGTTGTATTCTGTTCATCAAAATATACGCCGTCCTTTCTTTGGTTCTTCCAATTTTCGTTAAAACCTATGACAGAAAGTCGGAAAATTTTAAGCTAAAAATCAGTATCGGTACATGCGCTAAATACGCGTCATTGTAAAGTTACCTCCGCTATTTGAGCTCCGTAAACATTATTGCCTCCTCCTTCTCGTTGCGGTTTCAGAACAAAATTGCTGGGATTTTGTAAGGCCAGCTCCGCAGCACGATCGCCAACGTCATCCTACAAAAAAATTGAAAGATCAGTACATTTTTAAGAAAGAAAATTGAAACATGGAAAAATTCACTCACTAAATCCAAGGAAAATAGCCCCGTGAAAATATCGCTAACTAGTCGAATTTCATCAGAGTTTTCTAAAAACATTTTCAAGTTATTCTCTAACGCTAAAGCTTGTTGCACCTAAAATAGGATAGAAAATTTACATAATTATACTCTAGACATATGTATTATCTTCTATTTATACATATTATTCTACTGATTTTTAAAATTAATAAATCTGAAAATCTATGCGATAGAATTTGAGTTATCTGAAAAAAAGTGATATTGCGTTAAGAATTTTATAATAAGACTACAGGAATTCTTGAGCCACCACATTTAAGCCATTTCTCTGATCACTGCTTATAGATGTCCCGTATTATAATGAGGATTTCTCTGAGAATTTTTGACAAATCTTCAAATTTCCATAAAAATTTTATAATTTTTTGGAATAAATCGTAAGTGTGGAGAGCTCCCAATTATTACTCCTTTAATTTTGAACTTATTTAACTGTGTATTTATTTTTCATAACCAAGATGAACAATTTTTTCTATGTTGCCAGGTTCCTTTGACTCGAGCTTAGACTGCAGAAAATAATGGTTGGGGCTACAAAAATTAATAATTTTACAAGTCCTTATAAGTTCTCATTTCTGTACATATAGTAGGATTCAATGGGATACTAGGATTCAGTGAGAAAAACATTTATTTTAGTTGAATTTTCTTCATTATCTTACTCAACCTAAAGCTGTGAAATACCTATATATCTTTACAAAAACTTTATTAGTACTTACCCATTGTTCATACTGTCAAGTTATACAATTATCTATACTAAAGCTATAATTCTTTGTATTCCTAAACTAATGTACCTATATCTATCTCAAAAATAGAGCTTCGGCAATATTTCAGAAGTTTTTTTGGTTGTAGCTTGGAGAAGCCCTTTATTTTGACTCATTTCCACTGGAAATGGATTTAGTTGCATGTTATAGGCAGGTATGCAATTATTATCCTCCACACATAAGTACCTATTCATAATCTCTTTGTTCGAATTAAGATAGCGGGTACAATGACAGTCATTGACTTGAAACAAAAGCTTGGATAGAGGTACATTCCCAATTTATTTAGTTGAGAAACATCACACCAGATGATTAGGAAGTGATAAACGAAATGTTTTTTAGAAAGCTACATAATTTTATTGAAGTTCATTTTTAGATACCTGAAATAAATTTGCATCCGTTTTTAATCTATTTCGAATTTTATTTGTTATTAACAAATTTATATCTTTTGTTTCATTCAAATTTTCATCAGACCAAAATCAATAAAATAAAAATAATGTATACTGATGTTACTAACCTAATCAACATAGATAAGTAATTGGAAAGTCCATAACAAAAGAGTTTCACTTTGATGGCAGAAATTAAAAGTGCTGAAAGGGTGATCATGTATGTTTGATAACTTTTTTTGAATACAAAACAGGCATTTTTGAAAGGAAATATTTAATATGAGAAGTGAAATTTTTGATGACTAAAACATGATTTAGATTCATTATTGTTACTAGTATATTACAAAATTGACAGTTGTACACATAAAAAATAACTCCAGACGGAAGATATGGATGCTTTTTTCCTTATGGGAAAAAGCACGTAAAAATATGTATAGATCCATGAACACCCTTTCAGAAGTGACAGCACTTGATAAGCACTCACCACTAGACATCCCAATAGTATACTGCTAGTGAAGGTATTTAAGATTTGCAAAATAGGGAATTAAAAATGAGATCTGATAAGTGATAAGGACTCGTAAAATCCTATTTTTATAGCCCCA
The DNA here is from genome assembly GCA_011428145.1 of Ericerus pela. Taxonomy (NCBI): domain Eukaryota; kingdom Metazoa; phylum Arthropoda; class Insecta; order Hemiptera; family Coccidae; genus Ericerus; species Ericerus pela. The sequence goes on along the minus strand of WOFM01000107.1, from coordinate 10,896 downwards.
ACTATTGTTTTTTGCAATCTAAGTTTGAGTATGTAACTCCCTTTAGATTGAATCTTAATTTTTTCATCTTTTTTCATATTTTTACATATAACGAGTTGTTACCTGCAGCTTCACTTGCATAATGTCTAGAGTCTGTTCAAAATAAGAAGTGCCATCCGCTACCCCCAATACATAAAGACGAGAAGTGTAAGTGAAATTTTAAATATGTAATAAAAAAATAAATACAAAGCAAGTAGGTATACATCCGTAGATATAAAACAGGACTGTAACCAAGACGAGGAGCATTCTAATTGGAGTAGGTTTCCCAAATGAGCCATACAAAGTAAAAGTTTTAATTTTAAGTCATTCTTCATTTTTTTAAATTTCAAGTGTCTTCTTGACAAAATTTTAACTAAAGTACTGAATTTCAGAATTTTTTGCCAAGTATTACCTTTTTGGTTCCAGCAAGATGGTAATGGATTGATGGGCATTTCACAGCTTTCGAACGTTCAATTATTAATCTGACGTTCCATTCTTTATCTGTCGGGTATTGATCAGGAGAATATCCAGATCTAAAATATACAACAGCCACTTCCACTCCATTACTAGTAAATGAATGAAAAGAAAAGAACGATAACTGTTTTAATTAAAGGGTAAAAGAATTTCAAGAAATAAATTATACTCACACAAAATATTTTTTATCTTTCAATTCACCACATTCAATCAGTTCTGTTAATGTTCTCCTTAAGCATAAAATATTTGGATTTAGAAGATAAATTGTAAATTCATGAAATCTTTGATCACAAATATTATATGGCGTATCTTCAATGATAAATAGTATTGCAGCACTAAGTGAAAAACAAGAGAGAACATTTTTATAACAAAATTTGGAAAAAAATATAATAACACAATGCGTGATTTCAAGTCAACTAAATTTATTCTGAACGTATAGCTGAAAATTGGTTAACTCACCAGGAATTATTGTATATTTTCCAAGCTTTAATTAATCCTTCACAGAGTCCTTCTAGGGCTTTATTATCAGGTAACTAAATGATAAAGATGTGAATGAATGCTTTAATAACTTTGCCTATGTAGTACAACCAGTAAAGCTGTGTACAACCAATGTACTTTTTAATGTAAAGACATGCCAGCAAAAAAGTAGGCAACCCAAGTGTACCTTCTGTGTATTTTCAACATTTTGCTTGAGTTCACAAATTTAGAATACACCTGATAAAGACATACTTTAAATTCACAAGGATAATATCTTTGAGGATATATATATATGATGGAGACGACAAATGGGCAGTTTCAGTCTTTGATAGGTTTCAATGTCCTACCTATAAAAAGTGCTTCTACAAAATTGTGTACATCCAACTAAATGTCTGATTGGAGGAAAATCTCGCAACGTGCATTTGTTTATAAATACTGTTGTACAAAGTTCCTCACTTTTACACCAATTTTTGATTCTGATTGGTAGGGGTGTTTAGTCTGGGGTACTTTGTACACCAGCACATGGTATCTACAGTCTGGACTCTCAACCCCATGTTAAAACTGTTCGGTGTCATCTCCATCATATATATATCCATGAAGGATAACGTACATAAACACAAAGCTAAGTACATCAAATGGTACACCCTGGTTGCCTATTTAGCGCCCACAGCTAACCAGAAATCACCTTTCTTTACTGGTCCAGTACTATATAATCAAAGTTTAACAGTGAAAATATCATTTGAAATGAATATAGTATTGTTATTGGAAAATATCTATACCTTATCCAGTTTTTCAAAAAGTTGTAGTCTTTCCAGGACAAACCTAAAAAATAAAAATTTTTTAAGAATTTCAAGTTCATTTTTTTTTCTATTTTACACAAGTTCATATAATGAAATATATTTCAAAGTAGCCTAAATATGAATTAGTAGGAAAGAAAAAAATGAAGGATAGTACCGTTTGTTTTTTGTTTTTTTTTTTTAACACAAAAGTTACACAATTTGTGGCATACTACAAATGAGTACTGAAGAAGGAAAGAAAATGAAATTGGAGTGTAAAGCCTCCGCTAAACTGCATTGGCTACTAACTAGCTGTTGATTATGGGATAATGAACTGCTTTTTAGCATTGAGAACATAATATATAATACTGTGAAAACAAGTATCAACACTGGTCAACATTATGAATGTCATCCTTCACTTTATTGGAGTCATGGAATTTAATGTTGCTGTAAAAATGAGCCTTACATGGTAGAAAGCTGAAATTTTTAGGAAACATCTACACAGGTTAGCTGAAGATTCCCTGAAAATTTAACTGAAATCACACGTTTATTAGTCGGGGTATCACCAAAATTCAGCAGTATATCAAGAAATAAATAAGTTTATGTTAAAAACGCGTTTTTAAAAGATAAGCTTTTATTTGTTTATTAATTTTTTTTTGCTTTAGCTTCATGCGAAATAAATATTATTTCGTTGCGGAAGGTTGGCTGCAGTATTGGTATATTCTAAAATCGCTGTAGTGAGTAGAATAAGAGCTTATAATGAACGATTTCAGCCAAATTTTGGAGGAATCTTCAGTCAACCTATGTAGATGTCTCCTAAAAGTTTCAGGTTTCGACCATTGATAGTTTTTATGAAATTACTTTCGATAACTTTGATTGTATTATGATCTCAATGGTTTTAAACAGTACATAATCTCAAAGTCAGCATTTTTCTTTATTGGGCCACCAGGGCTTGACTACTTTGTCATTCTATTTCAATAACACATTTAGTAGAGGGGCTTTTTTAAATTTAATCATCAAAAATTCTGATAAAACTTGTTAAGTAGAAGAATAAAATTTCCAGTTGCATTAAAAATCATACTAAAGAGTCGAGCAATCATTTTTTTTTTTGATAAGACATAGAAAATTACACATGAATGGGACATATATTCACAAAAGAGATGGGACATGTAATCGAAAAAGAGGTAAGCATGTAGACCACAGTTCTGTGATATTTTCCACAAAAAGGTTAACCCTATGTCAACACCAAACACCAACCAGGTTTGTTTTGGAGTCTTGAAATTGAGTTTGATGTCAGCCTCTGTGTCCAACAAAGTTAGAAAATCAACCTGACAAATAAAACATATAGGTGATGTTTACAATTCGTTTACTTTTTGAAACCTTAAATTAAACTATAAACAAGACGAAACCAACCACTGAGTAGAGGCAGGATTGTATCACCATGGAGTTTACACTTTTGAGGCAAATAAGACAGTCACACTAAAAATAACAAAATGACACTGTTGCAAATTAAATGTGAATTTTGTAACTTGGTGTTGACAATTATTTCAAGGGACGCTTTTTGTGGCAAATAAAACATATCTCAAAACAAAATTATCAGAAGAGGAAAACACAGAAAGCATTACAGAAACGGAAAAAGAAACTATTCTGCACATGAAAATATCTTGAAGTATAAGACTGAGGCACGCACAACAATATAACAATATCCATTAGAATTTCTTCAAAACAATCAAATTACAAACTTGTTGATATTAATTAATATACAATCACCCGAAAGGCTTAATTCTTTGTTCTAAAATAGGAATATTAAAGAGTAATTTAAAAACAAATTTTTGGAAAATAAGCTTTTATTTTTTTTTGGCTTTAACATCATTCAAAATAAACATTATTTTGTTGGGCTGCAGTATTGGTATATTTTAAAATTGCAGTAGTTAGTAAAATAAAAGCTTATAAAAAGGGAACTGTTGAAAAGTTTACAGCTTTCAGAGTTGAAAGTTCAAAGCCATATCAGTGAGATAGAGGAAAAGCTACACAATACCTATGAAATGAGAGATCAAGTATTTCATTTTGTAACATGTAGGAAATTCTTTTTTATGAAGCATGTACGGGGAGTGCATGCTAGTTAGTAACCAATTTCAGATCCTTCAAGTTCTCATTCTTTTAGCATGCCTTCTTGGTTCTTTAGCAACTTTTCCATACCCCCTTTCAATTGCCAAATATAAGAGAAAATAAAGGACTAGGGGACTTCTGACCATATTAAAATGAACTGCAACTCCAAAATGAAAAAAAATTTTTTCTTGCTATGATCTTTATAGTAATAAATAGATCAATGCATCCCAAACCTAGGCCCATATTCACAAACGTCAGTTTAACCTCCCTTCACTCAAACTTCAATTTAAAATGACTTTTGACACAATTTTGTCTTTAAGAATGTGGTAACATCTAGTTTTTACATTGGAACTCTCATAAGAGATACAATGTTCCTACATTTTTAATTACTAAATTGTGAAAAAAACATTGAATTATTTTATTGTGCATTCATTTGTTCACCTTATACTCAATTCGCTAGCGTTTTTTTTATTGCACTAAAATTAATGCAAAAATGAGCTGAAATAATTTTTCTTTTGAAGAGGAAGGTTTCAATTTGATTTTATGCAACTCTGGTCAGTAATAACACATTTTGGGGTGGTGATATCATAATTATGAGCTTAGAAATTATAGGTGGAAGGGTGAGGAGTTTGAGGGGTGCTCTGTTGAGAGGCAGTGACAGAGGTAGTGATAAGTCTCAATTTTGGATTTAAAAATTTTTTGGTTGAGTGATGGATTTAGAGGCGCCTTGGTGATGGACAGGGGATATGCAAGGGGCAGTAAAAGGAGTCAACTGAATAAGGTGATAAGCCACACTGAAACTGCTTGGTTCTGCCTATGTTTTGTTGAAAACTTGAAACTGATGAATGATTTACAAAACATCGTAATATGATACATCAGATATAGGACTACAAAAAAAGTTGAAAATCACAATATAAGTATACCTGTCACTGTGTTATATCATTTTTTGAATGTTGATATAATGATACCTATAATAACGCAATATTATATCTAATTCCAGGAGCGGGCAAGATCATGAAAAAATGACTCGAATCACAAATCCTTTTCAATTTTCAAAGAAGTGATTCAAGTCTGAATCACAGATTATTCTCCAAAGAATAATTCAAATCCAAATCATAGATAATCTGTGAAAAAAAGGATCTGTTCAGATCCTTTGCACAGATCCTGTGGATAATTTGAAAACTTTTTTCCCAATTTAAAAAAAATAATCTAATAATTCTCAAAATGTCAAGTACATTCCTTATTTCCCACGTTTTTTTTAATTTTTTTGAAGAATCTGAAAAAACAGATCCTGAGAAATAAATCCAAACAGATACTTTGAATCCTTTCTCAAAAAGTGATTTGAATCACAGATCACATATCCATCAAATAAAAATGATTCGAGTTTCAGATCACTGATCATAAAAAAGATCCGTGATTGAGGATCTGTGATCCAAACAGTTTGGATCCTACCCACTCCTGCTAATTCAAAATGTGATACATTTATATGTGATATTATTACTTATCTTTGTTTACTTTTTCATAATAAATGAGTAAAACATCGATAATTAATTGAAAATATGCCATTTATAAATTTTTGTTCATTTAAAAAACTAATTGTTATTGAAAAAGATTTTCAGTGATAACCTCCTCTATTTGTTAATGACACATTCATTTTTATAATCAGATTTCACATCGAACGAAGTCATTTTGAGTTAGTGCCAAAATAAAAGAAGAAAATTTAAACCCATTTCTCAACAACAAATTTATACTTTTAAATTTTACAGCATAAATAGTTCTATACAAAAATAAAGTCTATCTAAAACAATTCACGGTTTCCACACTTTGTATGAATGAGAAGGGAGTACTAAAAATGAATAAAAAAAATAAAATAAAGTGTAGTTGTATTTGTTCCGTAAATAATGAAACGTTACCATCTCCACTTTATTTTTCATTACCATTTTCTTCTTCCACTTTTTGTACAATCATTATCTACTCCTTACATTAGTAAAAATTAGGATGCAGATGCTTTTTCAAAAATTGAATTGAGAAGCATTTTCAATCCTAAAAATGTTCTTTACACTTCTGTCAAGAGCTTAACAATGACGTCGTCATTGCTAAAAGTATGGTGTGCACCTAGGTGGGAATGTTTTCCTTTCCTCACCTTTTCACAGTTGCAGCCCTTGTCTTTGGCTCACTATGCTCACATACAATCCATGCTGTAAAATAAAGCTTGACCAAAAACAAAAACAACTTTTCCCTGAAGGGCCTACACATAATGTATTATTCCTATATTCTAAAAAAAATTATTATCACACCTCTCTTTCATTTTGTCTTATAACCTCATATTTTCCTTGTTTTTATACTTTTTTTTTTAATTCTCTCTTTTATTTTCCTCTGGCTATATTGAGCATTCCCAAATGAAATCCAGTTTCCACACAAATTAGACAATATACTGTCATGAATTCAAATGAATAAAATAAGATTATATTGTCTCACCTGTGCAATGAACTTAATCGTGAAGATACTCCAGCAAGGCTAGATGCAATTGCATTAATTTCCACTTGTTTGATTTTTAATGTTTCGTCATTACTGTCTACCATATAATCTGATCGTAATAGTCCCAAAGAATAATACTGAAACAAGGTATCTATACCTAGTCTAATAATTACATTGCGTTTTTTAAAATAATAAAATATATACTTCAACTCATACTTTCTATTTTACCAAAATCTGAATATAAAATAAGAAAAATAGTAATATTAATAATCATAAAAAGATTTTAAAAATTGTAAATGAAAAAATTAAAATAAATAAAATTAATTTCGATGGATCATAGTTTTAAGTGATTCAAAATTAACACTCCAAGTTGCAAAATAAACAAAAAACAATAATTGCAGGAATTATTGCACAGACAACAATTTTAATCGACATATTGTTTGTTAATGACACGATTAATTTAAACTGAAAATTAACATTTCATCTTTCTCTTGGGCTTTCAGTGAATCTCAAAAACGTATTGTCTGAGAGACTTCTAGTTGTCAGATGGCAAAGCCCATTCAAGTTACCTAGGAAGGATCTCGGTTATATGTATGAGGAAAAACAGGAACACCTATGATTTTGTTTGCATTGACAAGGACCAAAGCCTTCACCTCTACGTTTATTGCCATAATGTTTTTCAAGATGAAAACGGAAGTAGAGATGATAGTTTAAATTTTTTTCCACTTAGATTCTCGATCTTCAAATTCATGACAATAAAAATTTCCAACTGTGTGACAATTTACCAGTTCATATTTCATCCCTGAGGAGCTATTCCACTAATATTTTACACCATTTCAGTCCCTAGCAACCTTCACACCTCCTTTTTTGTAATGTAAAGTTTGGTAAGAATCTCACAGATCCATCCACCAAGTTGTTGTGTTAGCTTAATTGGTATAAGTGGCAGAAACGATGTTACGTGTTAGTGGAATAGCTCCCTTAATTTGGGATTAAATAATTAGCAGATTCCAGAATAAGAAATTCCTCCAAGATGCTGATTTTTGAAATAAATCAACTGTTTTTTCCTGTTTTTACTCAGTTTGACCGTAAATAAACTTCGAGTATATATATATATATATATATATATATATATATAAACACATGATAGAGATGATACAAAAGTGGTTTTGATGTCACACCTACGGATAGTGCTATTGTTACCATGTGGTTTTTTTTTTTAATCTTACTGAGAAAAAAATAGCCACGTGCATTTGTTTATAAACACTGGCGTACAAATTACCGTATTCAGGAGAATATAATTATCCTGATTGGTCGATATCAATTGATATGGGGTATTTCATATGCAAGTGTACAGAGCTTAATGTAAATGACTTGTGACTAAATCATATAATTGTGAAGGGGCGAGCCTGAAGCTTAGAAAAACATAAACAAGAAGTGATTGTGTATCTATGACAAACCAATTTCATCAATTGCTGTTGTGGCTCAATGGTTAAATAGGAGCTTAGTATGTAGGAGTAATAGGTTCTAATCTGGGATCTGATAAACTTTTAAAATTTTTTTTTAGTCTACTGATATTTTTGTGCATTGAAATGCTGAGTGAGGTATTTTCTCATTTTTTTGGATTTTTCATCATACTTACGATTAAAAAAAAAGAAAGAAGTTAGTTCATGATGCCATTTTTCAAACAAATTCTGCTGTCCACTTTCTTTCAGGTTTCCCCCTTCACAATTAGATGATTTAGTCTCAAGTGTTGTAAATGTTAACAACTGTCGATCTCACTCTAAAATAGCAGTATGTCGTCTCCATCATATATATATCCTTGTGGTGGCTATTGCACACATCAGCAAGTATACGTATTTCTCTCATTCACCATCATTGACACCATGACTGAGTGAGTACAGTGCTGTATTTTGGGTGATGGTGACACGAGGAAGTTAGGTATTCAGTTGGTATGAGTTCAAATCCCTATACTGTCTGAATATCAAAAATCCTCAAAGCAAATGAGGCATTAAAATTAACCTCGCAAAAGGTTTGGGTGAGGATGATGAGAATCGTCTGTTTCATGAGAAAAGAAAAAAATAGGTGTCATTTTCCCATTTTCATCTAATTTCTCTTTCGATATATATATATATATATATATAAAATCTATATATATATATAATTATACACATATACATAGAAAACAGAAGGTAAAGTGTCGGACTTTTTTTTTATTATTGTGTATATTCATTCATCTATGTCAGAATAGGAATATACTAAGTTTTTTTTTTTTTTTAACGTTGGGTATTCTTTCATTCAGAGCAGTTTACTTTTATTCTTTTAGGTTGCTATATTATCTATTAACTTCAAAAAATAAAAATAAAAAAAATAAAAAAATTCGGGAAATTATTATACAAAATTTTTAAATTTGAAAATTGACATCATGAAATAAAAACATTTTCGTCTCTCAAGTTGATGCTATCCCTTTTAATAGCCCCCAAAAACATAATTTTGTAAAATAAAATGCTTGACAGCTCTCAACTTACTCCAAAACAAATGTGTATGTGAAAAATTGTATATGACCTAATTTGTAGAAAATTTTATGAGGAAACTTTTTATTTACATACGAAAAGACTTTTCTTTAGGATTGACCATTAAGCGAGAAAATCACGAAAACAACTATGATATACGACTTAAAACGTCTTGGTGGGCTGAAGGGGAAGAATTAAATTGAGATGATCCATTAAAAGGATTTCAATTTTTGTGATTGTTCTACTTCGAAAGTACTCGTATATGATCTTTTTGCATTATTATGGCTCCGAGGCTTCTTATTGTTTATATTATACCTACCAAACTTTGTAACGTCTCTGAGTATGCATGTGTACGAACGTATACTAGAGAGTACCCAATAATACAAGGCAGAATTAATTCACTAAATAACTTTGAGTTTGACTGAATAAAAACAAAAAAATTCTAAGCAATAATTAAAAAAAGATAATTTAAAATGTGAACAATTTTTGTAAGGCATGTTATGACCACACAGCAGTAGATAAACTTTTACTCGGGCTAATTAACCTGAAAAAGAAACTGATTCCTAATCGGTTCTCTCTTTCTAAAGAGTAATCCGTTTTTCAAAGCTACTCCTCGGTAAATTAAAACGAATATTACACGAACAAAGTTAAAGAAACTGATGAAAAAGTAATGAAGTTCATTAAGTGCCCAAAAATTTCTGGAAGTGAACTTTGAAAGTAAGAACTCCAGAAACCTTAAGAGTTGTTGGTAATATTAATTTTATATTTTTTGTTACACTCAAAGAATTACTTCGGTAACTAACAGCAAATTAGCAACTTGAAATTTCTTTCCCATTCTTAAACAATAGAAGACATTTTGAACTCTTAAAAAGTAAGAAGTTTCACAGATCCGGTCTAATGAAATAGATACCGAATTATCTAATACGCATATAGTACACTCGAAGAATCTACCTTCAAAATATCATAAGACTATCGACATTACCAATGATTCTGTTAATAATGACCATGCATGAACAAAAACTGTCACCAACAATTTCATTTGGTCACAAAGACAAAGAAAGGTATTCTGAAAAATGTTGTAACAACCTTCATCGTTCAATTCCTTTCATTTTTGGAGAAAAATAAATTTTGGTTAACCAAAGTTGAGAAAAAGTTCATAAAAATATCTCAGAAAATACAGGATAATGAAGTCTTGAAATTGAAATTTATCCAAACCATTTAATTTTCCCGAAACTGAAGTTTGATACGTTTATTTTTCAAATATGCCTATAGTCTGTTCAGAATAAGAAGTGCTATCCACCACCCACAATACACAGAGAGGCGTTAGGTGCGGGTGAAGAGGGGAAAATGCTCTCACACTGGATGACATGACGCAGTCAACGAAGGCACCATCAAATGATTTCTGATTGCAGCATTTTATCTTAATCATGGTCAACTACCGCGAGAGCACCTCGGCCGGCCTGGCGCTTCTTATTCTGAGCAGACTATACATATCTTTTATTTTACAAACATTTCATTAAATATGGAAAAGCATTGTACAAACAAAACAAACAAAACAAACAAGACTGAACTAACATTAAAATCACACTTTGGCTCGTTCATTATAATTTATGTTTTGTAACATTCATATTTATAGAGCGTTTGGACAATCATACATACCAAGGAAGAATCTTTAAATTTTCTTGAGATTCTAACCTGTGAATAACTTTAGAAGTCGGACCTAGCCAACCAAATCCACAAGCAATTGTAATAATTTCAACCTGTTTCGAACAAAAATATTCGTCGTCGGTTTTTTTTTCATTGCAATTTGATTCCAACATGATATCTGATCTCAGCAAGCCTAACGACACTGGCTTCGGAGTACAAAATATAATTAATTCTAAAATAATTGTCATTAAAAAAATACTGTTCAGATAAAAATACTCGCAAAGCTAACAAGCTAGAAACATTGAAAATGAAGGCAAAATCTGAACAAAAAAGGTAATAAATTAAGATAAAACCTGCAAGAAGTTGACTTAATATCATCAATAATAAATCACCAAGATCTACCACAT